>JASZXT010000164.1:0-45165 GCA_035521555.1 Lecanoromycetidae sp. Uapishka_2
CTCCGACTTCACCCGCACTAAATGTCCTGCCCTGCTCACAGCGCAACCTCAGATCATTTCCATCTCCACCTCCAACTCGACTTCATGCGGCTAATTCCCAGTCTACAAACGTTTTATCGAAAGTAGTTGACCCTATCAGCTGTCGATCATTAGCACCTGGCCTTGCGGAGTAGGTGGCTATCTCTGTTCTCTCCGAAGCTGGCTTGCCGGGGAGGAAAGGGTGATGAGTTGGAGGGAGGAGCTATGAGGGTGAGGATGGGAGGTGGGTATCTGGTGAGGTCTATGCTCAGAGAAAACGGGGTAGGGGAGGGTCGTAGAAGGAGGAGGATGGAAAGAGCGGGAGCGGGGGTGGAAGGAGATGGGTAGGAGGGAGGTTGATGGTTGATGGTGGTGGTATCGTCTGATGGGTACGGTGTGGTAAGTGCCACGGACGATGTCCTTGGGGGCAGTCCGTCGTCGAAAGGAGGGTTATAGATCAATACGGTGGCATTGTATTGATATGTGGACCCTGCTCTTGCTGCTAGGACAGTGCATTTCCAACCTTTTGAATTATGATTTGAATCACAGCAGCAGCACTTGCTATGTTATAAGGCAATTAATCTCGCCGGTGGGTGTGTTTGCTAACCATTTTGAGATGGTCCGTCCTGGAAGCAAATTTGTGTGGTTTCGTCGAGCTTCTGTATTGGGCTATGCAGGAGTACAACTTGTTGTATCGGGATTCCTCGGTGTGTCCTTGTTGTCTGTGAAGACGTACTAGGACAGTATGTCTTGGGTTCTGGTGAGTGGAGGGGGAGGTGCTTGATTTGTGGTGCGGAAAAGTAGACGTAGAGAAGGAAGAATCATGAGATAGGACGACCAAGTTCACTTTCAAAAGTTCTTAGTAGCGAACGGGTGCATGGACTGCAGAAGGTATGATTGACTTTTCATGTGGTCACGAGAAGAAATTGGCGAGGATGATGGTCATTTGTGAAAGAGCTTATGGAAGCTTTCTAGCAGGTGTCTGGGTCGTAATGAAAGCTACTAAAGCTTGACATAGCATATAGCAACGTCGTGCCTGGAAAGGTGCAAGCCTTACCACCAGCGGCTCCATGAGCTGTCGGAAGCCCACCTGTCAAAGATGCTCCCTTGATCATCACGCCACTTCTCAATCTCATTCGCCTCATGTGAGTCTTCCAACAATTCTTCCACCCATTTTGCTTCAGCTCTCAGCGTCTTTGCCTCAATTCTCCGACTCTTTACCTCAGCTTCAAGCCTCTCCGCCTCGGCTCTGAGCGTCTCCACTTCATGCTTCCGTGGCTTGAAGACTAGCGTCTTCGAGTAGGCGCAGTTGACTGCACCAGGTGTGTCGATCTCATTGCTTGGTCCTAAAGTATACTCCAGCTTCTTACGAACGTGTCTCAGAGCGTCCGTGTAGTCCTCAACTCGAAGTCTGGATTCCGATGCAAGGCAGTATCTATCCAAAGTTGCGCACGGTATTGGGTCTACATCTTTGAGATCATTGTGGAAGTTGTCATCTCTCATGTACTCGAGCCACTATGAATCATACAAATAAGCGTTACTATCGTCAGATGTCGCTTGGGTCTTTGGGCACGTTCAGAGGAATTTTTCCATGGTCACAAGATCGTGTCTCCAGAAGGTAATTTTGAAACGTAAACAAGCAATTCGCAAAAGACATACCTTCTGCTGCGAGTGGTACGTCGATTCAATGACTATCTCCATCTTCTTGAAGCCCACCATTTGCGCCATGGCCTGCCAAAATTCTTTTGTCCAGTAATGGATCTCGTACTTCTCACATGACCAGAATTTGATCTTGCAAGACCGTCGTGTGAGGCTCTGGGTACCTGTAAAGATCTTCAGAGTCTTATCGACTATTTCTGCAGCCCGATTTTCTATCCTCCGCCGCTCTTCAATTGAGCAGCCAAAGCCGGCATGCAAGTGTTCCCAAGTTTTCGTGTCAATTATAATGTACAATTTGCGCATGCGACTATGTTGGAGTGTACTAGGCGTACTACTGCGGTCACCACCTTCGATCAAGTAGCAGAAGGTTCCGCATCTGTAGAACACCTCTTCCGCTTCATACTTAATTGTTCTCGACGTGCGGAGAATGGCAAGGTTGGCTGGTGAAGGAGGTGCTTCGAACAGTCTGTTGACTAAACGTGGTTTCTCGCCAAACACAATATATGTATTGCACAAAAGGTATTCATAGATTTGGTTTCGGATCTCGCTTGGGAAGGTCAAGAATGCTCTAGGAGACTGGACTGACGCCATGATGACTAGATAGAGAGTGTCTTTTGATTACGAGATGTAAGGACGGTGAGATTGAGGCATCGATGGACAAGGAGTGAATACGTATCGAGAGCCCAGTGTCTTGAATAGTGACGGAAGAAATTTTCGGATGAGGGTCACGTGACTCGGTGTAACCTCATGTCATGGTAGTACCGTCTTGATTCCTCACTCTGATGCCGATCTTTCACGTACAATGAAGAGGTATCTCGTAATCATGAATGCTGCACCTTGGCGAGCTTCATGCCTTTCCACGAAAATTGAAAACCACCAAGGTCCCTTTTCAAAGTATCAGATACGATGACAATGAACCTAGCTTTAGCACTGCAATAGGTCCCACCACAAACATATCCGCGTGAAAGCATTGCCAACATCTCATTTTTAAGGTTTCCATACAGAGAGACTGTTCTATACACAGTGACCTCTTTCCCAAAGCATCATGCCAGCGACGAGCTTTGGCGTTGCATGTTCGGTTGGGTCTTCTCGAGTGTACTCAGCAAGCTTGTGGCCACGATACAGACGGTCTCAAACTCGACCGGCGCGTCTTGAAGATGATAAATCTACTGACATGAAGTAGTCCCAGCCTACACTTGCCACAGTCGAAAAAGGACCAGAGCTACGATTGCATCTGTCGAAGAGTTCTAAATAAGGCGAACATCAATATCTCTGATCAAACGAAGAGGTCGTAGACAACAAGCCTCGAGTATCGAAGGTAACGGTATCAATGAGGTGCACTTGATGTGGAATACTCCAGTGGCTTTCTTTTCAGTTCTTTGTTACGGTTGGGCGATGGCAATAGGCCAACTTCTTGCACAGGAACATCGCCACTTGTCATCATACAGATATCACTCAGTGCCCATAGCAACAATGAGAGTTGTGGATTTGAGCTTGAGCCGTTTGCAACGACAGTCATGATTTGATTATTCTTCACCTCACTGACATGACAGGAAGAGTAGTTCATGTCGTCAAGTCCCCAAGCCAGGTACCCGTGCAAACTTTATGGCACAGGGGCTACATTAAGCGCTGCCAGATCCTAGGTTCCCCAATCCCAGCTTATCGCTGCATACGCTCCAGGTGCCTTGTGATATAGTCATACGGATGAAATTCAAGGTAAGTGATCTTTCGAGCAGGCTCCAGTGCAATCGCAGACCTTTTTACTGCAAGACCCAGAAAAGGCTCAAGTTTCATCTTGATCAGCTCCTCAATACGCTTGGATCTCATTTCGATCATCGCAACAGCTCTCTCTTGTATACCAGCCGCATTAGGATTCTCCAATTCAGCGGTATAGGGAGTGAGTACCTCGACTACCACTGTCCGGAAATACCTTACTCGTTTCAGTGTTTCAAGGACCATGAAGGAGCCGGATTGAAGGCTATGTACTTTTCCTGGGGCCTGAAAGCGTATCGAAAGCTTGTTACCAAGCGGCCTTGAGCCAGTGAATAGCTTTATAGAAGCGCGGCATATGTGATCCATTTCACCATACAACATGCCCATACCAGTAATGGCAATCTCGTCGATGGTGAATCTTACCTGGTATTAGGAATCAGCAGTCCTTCTCTGTACAAAGAAACTCTCACGGTACAGAGGCAATGACAAACACATTCCTGAAATCGAAGCAGGTTGCAAGTCTGCTACGGCAACAAGTATAAGATAGAAGGCCGGATGATACCTACATTCTTGAACCGGCTGGCTACCTCTCGATTTGGAGCAGAGATGGCAGAGCTTCCATCCTCTAGGAAGCCGATATCATATCTAAAGGTACTCTCCCCGTAAAGGACCGCCGAAGCCTCCTGGCGAATGCACTTGGATGTACGAAGAATGCCGAAATCAGCGTTTGGCCAATGGGCATCGCCAAGGTCAAATTTGTTGACCAAGTAGGACTTGCAGAACAGCAGACGTTATATCTCGTCACGGACCTCGCGTGGTAGCATTACCAGAGTGCCTCCAGGCTCAGCATTGGCCATGATTGGAAGCCTAGAACGAAGGCGTCAAAGAGATGTCACCGTATTAATTAGCCTTATCAAAGACCGCGCTGCATTCTGGACGCGCAATAGCCACAGTTATTTCTATCAATCGTCCGGTAAGAAAGCACTCCAACGATACCTGCAGCAAAAAGGGAAATAAGAAGAGAATTGGAGAAATACAGATGTAGCTGACTCGTGCGCGGCTGAGCGAGTGCTCAACCGGGTTACCGGGCACAGCCTCCGCTAGGAAAGGAAGGTCAAGCGAGATTACTCGCAGCACAAACTCAGTGCACTCGATACTTTACAACCTCGATCTGTTATCACCTCCGCAATTCTATAGACCAAGTGTCCATCCTGTATATTTCCAAACTGCATTTACTTTGTCGAGTTCTGATGGGCCGTCGTCAGTAGCTGTTTTCGTACCTGAAAAGTGGTTGCTATGCAACCGCCTTGGACAATATTCAGCGTCAAGACCAATGATCTTTTCTGAAAGTACGTCCAGGACTGGGAGGCTCTCAGCGGTCGAAAAGGGAGTGACTTTAACATTCGGTGTGAAGCTCGTGCCGAAGTTGTGCCCAACCCTCTGTTGTTGTTGTCTATTGCTGTCTAGGTTGGGCGCTTAGGTGCTATTTAAACCTCAGAAGTTTTCATACTTGCCCGTCTTCATGTCCGCCCCCACACCACTTGCAGCTGCGCCGTAACGATGCAATTTACCTCCATTTTGAATTCTTGGGTCACCATCTTGTCGATTTTTCGATTTCTAATTGTCCAGGAATAGTTCGTCGAACAAGGTATATAACCCAGGGGTCCCAGCACTTGAATCTCCAGAATCTCCTGCCTCATAAACCACCTTCTTTCCACTGGGACCTCCCATTGTCCCTCTCTCTCTCCGCGCATTCCAATTCTTTCCCAGTCCTCTATCGCCATCGATGGACAACGACTTTGGCCTTCCTCCCTCTTTCGCTCGACACATCCACAGCCCCCGACTTAAGCAAGAACGACAACAACAGCAGCAGAACCGGACAGCCGCCTTTACCCCTACCTACCCACCTCCTATCCACCAGAACGGTGTGCACTTTGGACAAACTCAGCAACCACAGCAACCGTATTACAACCAGCAGCAAGGCGGCTACTACCCGCCGCCTCAGCAACAGCACTCACAGCAAGGATACCCACCCCAGCAGCAGGGCATGTATTACCAACAACAAGCACAACAACAACCCAATGGCGCGCCAGCACAGGGGTACTTTGCGAACAACAATACTGGCTATGGCGGCGGAAGGAGAGGGGCCGAAGAGGGATTCTGTGCGGTTTTAGCGGCGACTATGGCTTGTTGTTGCTGCGCAGACTTTTGTCTCTTCTAGATCGGGTGCAAGAGAAGGCTGGATGATGGGATTGGAATGCTGTGTGGGAGGGTGTAGAGCAAGGCCGCTCAAAAAGGGAGAAAGAGGAGAATCGGGGCTCTACAAATACGCAAATGAACAAATCGACAAATCCTGTCACTATTCCAACGGAACGCTTCTAAAGTACAGCAATCGCGACAGTAGAGATCCATTGGGCCATTGTTAAAGCAGTCGTTTGGCCTAAAAGAATAAAACTCCCAATACATCCTTTTGCCTTCTGCTGGAACGGAAGCGAATGCGAAAGCGAAACGAAACTACTTACCTGGGGATGCTGAGGGCTATGGCGAGTAGGCCGGAACGATGGGAAACGGTTGAGACGAGCTCTATGCCATTGCAGCAACCATGAGCGATATTGTCTTGCTGGGGTCCTGGTATTGGAGGGATTTACGGACTTGGATCTGTGCCCGGCTAGTCATCATTCGCACGAAGCATTATGGCACCAGAGGAAGAAGCAGTCGGAGCTTTATTTAGGAGCGAGACAAAGGACAGGACGCGCAGCTGGTTAGTACGCGGTGATATTGGTTATGGAGGGTGCTTGACAGTCTATATCGGCACTTGATGCTCAATGGCGATTGATGCTTAAATTTCGTAGGAATTATTGGCGTTTCGCACTGCTGAATCCCCACAGCTACGAACGTAATGGGGCTGAGCTCGAGATTCTACGTCAGCATATTGCGTGCATTTGGGTCACCAAACCCTACAACACTGTTTCTGATTTTCGCTATCTCGCTGCAGCGGTGGGGTCGGCATGATTTAGACATCTGGAACTCCTTACAAAATGATATATTCCTTTTGATTCAAGACTTGCAGAGTTCAAGACGGCAGACCAGTGACATCATAAGGGTTACCAAAGGAATCACGACGACCCACCTTTCACACTCTCTGAAGCGAATCTCCGGGACAATCCCCCACAAAATGGGTCAGTCCGATTGGGTACATCGACCTAGAATCGAGGATGGGCCCTGAAGTGAGAATAATCTGCAATAAGGTACCTAGAAACTGGCGCGATTCGTGGAACTTTGGTACTGAGAATTGTTACTGTGAAAATATGGAGGTCGAAAGAATCTCGAACGTTTGCTTGCTTTTCCAAGTCCCATCTAGCGACCCATTTATCGACACCAAGGCCCTCTGATCCCCACCTGGATCGTAAGTGGCGCATTACACGGCTGCGTACTATCTTCGACCAAATTGGACGAATCTAGGGCTACCTATACCATTGATCTCATTGAGGGTTTTCAGAATAGAGATATGTTGAAACAAACATATAATGCGCGACGGATCCCCTCTTTCTCTACAATCCTATCCTTCGGCTTCTCAATACTCATTCTTCCTGCGCCATCTTTTCCATTAAATATACTTGTACGCTCCCGGAAGACCTCGCGCCTCGAAGCGATATCCTGCAAGAAAAGCAAACATGAAGCTCTTCGCTCCTCTCGCATACCTAGCAGTAATCTTAGTCAGCGGGTAGGCCCTCCTCAAATCCCAGTTTTCATTCAATCAAATCATCCCTCAATGTTCCTCTTATCGAAGATACAACTTATCAAAAACCACACTTTCCACAGTGCTATCGCAGCCCGCAACTGCAGATGTCAAGACCCATCTGGCACCGGCCCTCAATGGGATAGACAAACGGTGCAGGTCTGTCATGGCTTTGACACTGGACACCCTTCGTGCTCAGTTTCGTATGTTACCGAACAGCAACATCAGCTTCGCCAGCAGTATCAGGTACGCACAACTGCCTTGGAACCCATGCCATTTTCCAAGTTACATATATATGTCCTCACTCCGCTGTTCTATGATGAGGAATGGGTAGCGGTGCGCCAATAGGGGATCCGCTGATGTGTGGGAGTGAGTATATAGTGCTCGGCTTTGACGGATTGCATCGACAGTGGGTTATTCAATGACCTCTGCCGAGGCTGTGGATCGCCAGGAGCGTTTTGCTGGGAATAAAAAGATGATTCCTCAGGGGACATTAGTGCGCACATTAAGGTTTTGGTCAGCGGAAAGAAACGATGTAGGGCCCTCTAGGCGGAGTGAAAGGCATGGCAAATTTCATTAGTTGATGTGTAAGTAGACAGACCGATCAAGATGTTCGTTCACTCGATCTAGTTTATTATCGTTGAGAAGGAAGATTTCTTTCGGGATCCAAAGGTCCTTTTGGCGTTGACCAAGCAAAATATCACCGGTCAAGTGATACACGCTCTCGGTTTGAGGCAAATCGTGGCTTGGCCTATGTTATTGGAAAATCAGCAAGGCGCCAATACTTCTTGGATAGTATTCACGCATTCGAAGTTATGGACAACTACCCGTGATCATCACTTTGCATGGGATACAAAAGACGACTTGAAAATTGACAGTACTTCAGACTACATCGAAAAAGAATAAGCCAGGACGAAGACTGACGGCTCCTCAAGACTAACTTTTGGAACCTGATATCGTAGATTATACCAAAGCACACAAGTCTCAAAACGCCATATTGTTAGAGCTTCACCTTATCCGTCACTAGCTTTGAACTCGGACAAGGGTTTCATAACTCCACTTCGGTCAGCACTACCAGAGATACTATGTCACATATAGCGCAAAACACTGTATGGTATATCATTTATCTTCTTGTCCATAATTCGGCGTGCAGATTGGAGCCTAGCTATGCAATGAGGCTTGGTGACGGGAAGGATGAAATGAAACCAGAAGTGAGTCCGTGTCGTCGACGCAGGCACCGGGTCCAAGACCTGATCGCAAGTACTGATCAAATTTGTTTCTCAATATGGAGACACCCTGTCTCTGAGCGTCTTTGATCTCTTGACGGAGCTTTTGCGGATCCTCAAATTGCCATTTCACAACCAATGTTTCTATCGTTGTCATTGATAACAATGGCTCATACCATTGAGGATCGAGCTTCCAATCATTGTCGTCGGGTTTATTGTTGAAGAAATACTCAGACCACATGCTCTCGAACAATAATTCAAAGGACTTCTGTTGATGCTTGCCATGGACGAAATTCGGGACTTTTAGGTTGAAAACAAAGTACGTGCGTTGGAAATCCTGCGAGTTAACGATATCGTGGACGTTAGAGCGTAGCCCAACGTGTCTCATCCGTACCAATGCATCCTCATTTGGCGGAGAAGAGAGAAACCTCCAATAAGTGCTGAATTGAAAGGTACTCTCTAAGAAAAGTATCTCCAGCGCCTCATTGCGCACCAACTTTGATATTTCGAGAATTATCTGATCGGTAGCAACAAATTGGGCATAGTACTGCCGCTTTCCACGATCATAGTCACAACGTACTCTTTGTAGCAACCTTGCGTTTGATAGGGGCCCTTCTCCTGATTTCGCTGGCGGAACACGGTACTGTCGAGCAAAGAACTGCCGGTAAATGTTATTTCGGATCTCGAGAGGTAAATCGAAGAGACCTTTTCTGATCGAGGCCTCGTACGTCGTACGCGTTTCTCAAGGATCTTTCTTTCGCGAAGTCTTTTGGGTGCGAAATGAGGGCGATGGAGGACTCCAACGGAATGGCTATGAATTTTGGTTTTGCTATAGGCTGAAGACTGCAAGCGAGCTCCGAGTTTGCAGGATAGAATCATCTACAGCTCCAGTGTAAGTGTTGGGACTAGGAACGCGAAACGAGGCAAAGGAGCTCCTGTCTTCCTATGACAGGCGTTGAAACTCCTGTATACCGTAAGCAAACCGCGAAAACAAAAAAGCGTCAACTCCACTTGCCTTACACTCTGTTCCGATCTACGACGCCAGCTTTTTAGGAGAAATAGTCTTGTGGTCCACGGAAAATTGAGTATACGATTACACGTTTCACAGGGGAGATTCAGTGAAAACTTCTTCAAGCTTTGTGGCTGGAAACTTACAGAAAGTCCACCCCCACATCCTGGATCTCCCGGAGTCATATCGGCATCTCTGCAATCCTACAAGCTTGAGCCAATTCTGCAGAGTGCAAGAGAAGTAGATGCTATGGCTTTGATAACTTAAATGACGCCCAGCACTTCGTGCCAATTTTTTCTTCGAAATTACTGTTCTTACTCAAACTACTCCAGCTCTGTCTGGAGACGATGCATGATAATGTGGATCAGCGATTGCAAATTCTCTGGATGAGAGTGCGAGACGCGTTTTCTCCTGATATTGTGTCCATTGCCACCAGAATATCTGGTAGTGATGCTATCAAGCCTTCCGAGCTCAGCAAGCGATTCAAGCCCCCCTCTCAAGTGTCTTCCCAATTCATTTTTTGCTTTCAATCGCAAGTTGTACGGTGTTATCTGGCTGTTGACCAAGTCTCCAGGCTTCTCGAGTGTTGCCCGCTACAGAAATACAATTCTATATTTGTGCTCGAAAGACTTCAAGTATGGTATCATGGCTAATCAAGCCAAACTAAGTCACGGAAGTCTTGTTTCTTATTATAGGCAATCTCAATCGTACCTTTGGTCCTTCATAATTGTGATTACCGCTGCCTATGTTGAGGGGAAGAGAAGAAAATTGGTCTGAAACTATGACCTATATTTTCCAGCGAATAACAACCTAGAGGGTTGTTGGACAAAGACCGAGCCTTACATGATAAAGAAACACTTGTCATACTTTTATGACGATCTTAGTCTATCTAAATATTCCATTGTTCCTTCCCTTCCGTTCCCCGACTATTCATAAATGTTGGGTGTGTGGATGGACTCATTATATCATGGCTGTCCTTCTTAAACCCAAGACCAGAGACATTTTCGTTCCTCAGACCCAGGTGGGCTTGCCATCTCATTACTTGATGCAGCGTTGCCCATGGACTCGCGAGGTCTAAACGAGATGGAGCAGATACTGTGCGATTGAAAGAATGTGCCAGATCCCAATGTAGGCTGCAAGTTGGACAGAAGCGCAGTCGCGATCCCATCTCGAGGCACAGAGATCCAATCAGAAGCCCGTTCGTCGTTCGACATTGGGGTTGATCCGTGCCCATCACCGCTGGGAAAGTTGATCATCCAACCGTCTACGAGTTCCGCTTCTACGATGACGTTTTTAAACATCGTCATAGTTCCAATGTCATTGAGTACAGCTTGCTTCAAGCGCCAAAGGTTTTTCCATGGGCCCAATTCGAGTATCACACGGCAAGTGCCTTTGGCAATGCCGGAGCTGCAGATGTTCACAAATGAATCGCGCGTTGGTGATCCAAGATAGAGGCAAGTGCCTACGAATCCTTCAGGATACATGGAAGCTTTGATGTGGAGATTGATATTTTTGAGGAAGGTTGCAGCTGGATGAGATCGTGATAGCCGTAAATTTCTTCTCCCAAGACTCTCAACGTGGAAGTTGAATGTGTGGCTGCCGTAGAAGACCTCCATGGCCTCTTCGCTGATTTGCTTGGATACACGTAGAAGAGCGAGGTGAGCTGGCTTAGTGGTCTTATCGTAAGCGTGGCCTTTCTCTGGTGCTGGCATTTGGTAGTATGGGCCCGAGAAGAGGAGACTGTAGATTTGGATCCTGACTTCGAGCGGGATGCGTGAGAAGTGTCCCATCGGCACTCCCCTTTTCATTCCATCCTCGTAGTTCTGTAAGCGATATATGATGGCGACTGATGGCGTCATGGTTATATCGAGGCTTTGTGCGACGAAATGACAAGTAGCAAGTATTGTGTCCAGCAAGGAGAATTCTAGTTGACACCCGGAGATACCAAAAGTTGGGGATGAGTAATAGTGCTCAGGCAGGTTAGCAACATGGATTCGACCAAAGTAAGGTGTTGCTAATGTATGTAAAAGCAAAGAAAAGAATAGACGATCCTCGACGAGCTAGATTTTAATGGTGGCTGATAGTGAACACATTTTCTTGACGAGTGGCATTTCGTGTTTCCCATCATTTCGAAGAGTCTCCAACTTTCCATCACTTCTATAATAGTATCACACAATTTTCAACACCTTGCTTTACTAACAGCCCTTTCAAACATGTTCGAACTGGTCTATCTTGTGGACCTTCGCTTTGACATCTAGCGATTGGCGTACTAGATATCATGATAGGTCTTCTCAGCTCTGTCTACTTCAAGGCAGCGCTCAAATGTTACACTTTGTTGGCTCTGCAGGTCTGGTAGTATGATTAAAGGCAAGGACGATTATAGCTCGAATTTATTCGGAGTAATTTTTTCCAATAAGCCTGGCGCAAAATGCAGGTACGGGTCAAAACCATCATCGCCGAGACAATTTTCAAAAAGGAAGAACAAATATGTACTCAGTCAACACAAGGGCCTACACCTTCATTGCTACAATGCCACCGAGCTCGAGCTTGACGGTGGATTACTTGCTGAGGTGGATGGCCTAGACTTCCCATTTGCCAAGCAGTGGCACCTACTTGGTAGGCAACCATCATTACATGCAGCCAGTATGCATGCTGAACAAGAGTACTCCTTTCGATGACTACATCCAATTAACTAGTCGGAGGGGCCCATGGTGAACTGGGGCAGACAAACCGTGAAGATGTGTAACGGAGAAAACAGTAAGCTCACTTGGTTTCTGCAACGAATCTATCCTAGACGAGTATTACTAGTGTGGTGGAGATGAAATTTTTCATTGCCACTAGGCGTGACGATTCAACCAGTCTAGTCTCTCCAGCCCTTCCTGCCAATGCAGCCTTATAGCCTTCATCAACTATCCCACCGCAGCTTGTCACTATCTCCAAAATGCTGAGCTGCCATGGCCCCTTATTTCCCTCGCAGACTCTGACAGAGTTTCAACGACTATACCTTCACTACAGCGTTCCTGTGGCCGAAAACTCAAAAGAGGGGGGTTCCTACACATGGCCCGGACGGGTCCAAAGACGGTCACAAGATAGTGTTGCAACTCATGGGACACGACCTGTTCCCACCCGTCCCTACTCCAGAATAATGGACACCTAACTCCCACGACTAGCCTTTTGAACACCTTTAGCTTCTCCAAGCCCTTTGCAATCATATCCAACATTTCTCGTCTGACTCTGTACTCGCAATACAGACGTAGGTAACACTCCTCTCTCACGGTCGTCCCGTCCAGAATTGCATCTAGGTGGTTAGTATTGAGCTCTGCCAAGTCTATGATGAGCTTGCGTGCTTTGTTCTCACTACCGAATAAAGAATCTTCTGCTCCATAGTACTTCTCGATCTTCGGTCTCCACCATATTTCCATGTTCTGTATTGCACCCGCGTCGGCGGGTTCGATGGGAAGCGTAATCCTGCTCTGGGCGCCAACATAAAACTTGAATACACTCCGGCTGTATAGAATGTGTTGGGCCTCTGCTCGTATCGTCTTGCATGTGAGGAGGATGTTTAGGTAAGAAGCTAGTGGGTCGCATGGTTCATCACAGATAGCCTCGGGTTCCAGATACGTCCAAATGGCTTCCCGTCGAACATTTGGATTGAGGCGCCGTACATCCTTTGTGTAGCCCCTTGGGCTCATGAGTACAGAGTCGTAGATAATGTCACGCAGTTCACGAGGAAGTTTGAAGAATCCTGACGTGGCCTCATCTTCTTGATATGTTTGGGTTGACATAATATTCTTTCCTGGGCCTGCACTATCTTCTGCAGGTGCTGCTGAGGGTTGACAATAGTTTGGGGCCATCGGCACCGATTTCCTACTCCTTGGAGAGGTTGACCGCGCTTGTTCACAGTGGTCACAAGCTCTCTTCCGACAAGGATTCGGTTAGATCGGACTGTAGAGTGATACTGTGATTACACTAGTGAAAGAATCCAGTATAGAGATTTAAGGCTTCGTGCAGATGGGGTGTAAGGTACTTCTAAGACATCAAAAAGAGTCTTCCCAGAAAGTTCTTTGACTACGACTCCTAGCGCTTCCGTACTTTACCGGCCTTACCCACTATATGGATTTGGTAGTCTGACTCATTGCACTTGTCGGGCAACAGAACCCCTGTTGACAGTAAGATCTGCCATTTTCCTAGCTTCCTTAGCATTTGCGTGCGGCTCTCCCGTTCCTTGATTGAAAATATTGTTCGCTTAAGTACAACCTTCCCTTCTACTATTTGAGGGCGATTGCCCCTCAAAATCGAATATAAAGCTGAAATGAGCTTCGTAGCTTTGTGTACGAAGACTTTGCTCCGCTTGAGGAGACCGTTCCTTCCCAGAACCAATTGGCTTCGCCATTGCCACGCTGAAACTACTCCAGTCATCCTTGTCCGCGACACCGACGAATTCACGAATTTTCTGGTCGAAAGATGATACTCTGCGATGTCAAAGTCCGCACCAATTCTGCAGGCCCAAAGACTGATTCCAGCTCCTCCACGATGAATTCGCGCACCTCATTATATGGCATTCTCCACCTGCCCCTGATGATTCTCGGTTGTGTACAGTATCTCAAAGCCAGCTTTCTAAACCCCTTGAATTTCTCAACCTCTTGGAGGAAACGATCGAGTGCTCTGAAAATGCCATCGCTGTCGGGTTGCATTATGATGGTGCATGACTGCCTCTGAAGTGCTCGATTCGAAAGCTCTGCAAGAAAGCTTGTAACGGAATGCTGCGGGGAAGGACGATGATGGCAGTTAGACATACTGTTGCACCAGCAAACAGCGATGGGTTCGCAGGACGCAAGCCGCCAGCGTAACTCAATGTTCTGGATGCCACCAGGGAGATTGGAGGGTAGGGAACCCATGTCTTTCGTCGAACCTCCAATCAGGAAGCGAAATAGAGCTTTGTTGTAGAAACATTCCAATGCCTCATCGTGTATGATCGAACAGGCAAGAAGGATGTTAAGACGGTCACTTTGAGGGATATCATTTGATTCGGATTGTTCTCGCCTCATAATGTATGTGGTGATCAGAGCGTGCTGATAGACTATGTCACGGAGCTCTCGTGGAAGATGAAGAAATGTTGTCGCCATCGCAGGGGTGGTTGCTAAGAAATCCCTCTGGCCTAGCCCCAATGTTGATACGATCAATCTTGAAGCAAAGGACACGAACGAGTCAAAGGAACACTGTCGAAGACCTCAAACTATAGAGCGTCATGTTTACATGAGCAACTAAGCCCATAACAAAATATCGAAAGATGAGCTGGTCCAAGGACCGTTTGAGTTGAGATATACTGAGTTTTACAGTGCTGACTCACTTCTGGCGCGCGGCAGTTTAGCCGCCAGTCCTTCAGTGGGCAGAACTTGTCTGTGCCCATCGTCCACTTTACCCCCACCAAATTCCTTGCGACTCGGTATTGTTGAAGAGAGCTACTTGGCGAAAGACCATGCGATCATTGTCGACATCTCGCTAGATCTTAGGCCCAACACGGATGTTAGCTCCCTTTCAAAACACAGTGGCCATTGCTCATGACGCAGTCCAACTTCAAAATGCGTTTTCCTGACAGGCGGTGAAATCATTTTGAAAGAGATCAGATGCCTAACCTGCCCCGTAGTCACATGAAAAGGTATCGCCCACGTGGACTTATTGTGAATTACGACAAAATGGCACAAATTCCGGGTTTTCCTGTTTCCTAGGCTTTCGAAGACTTTGGAGACCTCGATTTGTGACCTGGAAAAATGATAGTCGTAAATGATATCGCGCAGCTCTCTTGAAAGATTAAAGAAATTGAGTTTATGCATAGTCGCCATTGCGATAATATTCCATATCTGGCGTTCATTTGATAGAGTATTGTTTGCACTGTTCACTTGATCACCAAGAACACTATGCGAGAAAAGTAATAACGATTCAAGGGCGATTTGCAGGTTTGTAAATTTCTTATAAGCTATAAAGTCAGAATGTTCCAAGACTTGCCACGGAAGCCACCTTTCACTCTTGACTCGCAACAGAAGTGTCCTGCACTGTCATTCCCTCATAGTAAGCGCGAGGCTTGAATACCAATTCCTCAGGCTTGCATGTTTCAATCAGCGTGGCAGACCCAAGGTGGGGCTCCAATTCCCGCCGTATAACCTCGTAAGGGTCATCTAAGCGAGACTCCTTTTCACACCAAACCTCAAATTTGCTGCCTACTGTTCGTGTCGAGACTATCAAGGTCTCGAACCCTTTGAGCTCGCTTAGCGAGCGGAAAAGTATGTTGGCAGCTTCAGTATCGTATGTGGGAAACCACCCGATGAAGATGTCGCATTTTTTTCTCTTGACGTTAGGAACTGCGAATAAATTGAGGAGTCCTAGATTGTGTTTTCGCTCGTCGCTATCGCTTAGAGCGGCGTTCCATCGCTCCTTATCTTCATATTTGATTTCAGCTAGCTTGTAGCTTATTCTGATATCCTGCAGCTGGTCTGCTATCTTCTCATTGAGATAACGAGGTAGAATTGGTGAGCGACGGTGGCTGGGAAGGAGAAAATGACTTTTGCGGAAGAGGACTGGTGATGCTTCCTCATAGATTGTTCGACATGTCTGGAGAACTGCGAAGCGAGGGTTCGTACGGGCTTTCACTTCTCCAAGATGGTTGAGACTGGTTTTGTAGTTCTTCTTCAAGAGATGCTCATAGATCATATCCCGTAATTCTCTCGGAAATTTAAAAAACGGTAGCGTAGTGCTTGGATTGCAAGGAGGTGGGACATTCACTGGTGCCAGAGAACCTGTAGCTGATGATGATAGAGGCATCTTTGTGAAAGGTAAGGACATCCAACTGTAGCAAGGTTATCGCGTGATCACAGCCTATCTAAGTACTCTTTGATGGCAAATTGTGGTCTCGAATGAACGTGAAAAAGTTTACTAGAGACAGAACTTTCCATTTCGTACTTGAGAGAAGGGAAAAGCTGGAATTGCAGATTTGTGCGAGTGAGTCATGAAGTCGTACGCCATACCGGTACCGCGGAAGCGTAATTGTGTGAAAAGTATCCTAATCACTAGCAGGGTTCCGTAATTTACCTTTAGGTTTGCACATGCTAGCTAGCTTGTAGAAAGATTTTCTCGCACCATCAGCCGAATTTTCTCGATCAAACTACTATGGGATCAACTGGAACTTTATCGAGCTGCTATTAATACGTCTATCAGTGCCAGTAACAATCTACCGAAAGAGCAGCACAGCTGCATTTGGAATATCGCAAATCAAGGAAAACCTTCTCATCGGATTTTTAAGGTATACTGACAAATGTCATCCTCCACGGGGCAGACTTTGCTGGCACCACCGCTTGCGAGCGCGAACCAAGAAAAAACATACGCCAGTAAACTGAGAAGCAGCAGGGCTACGTCTCAAAATGGAGTTCTAAACATCGATCTGAGGACGATCGAGCCCCAACCGGATAGTCAATTTTGCTCCCTCCCAAGGGAGCTGCGGGATATCATTTACTCTTATGTCTTACACGGAACATACACAGAATTTAGGCCCAGGTGGTTGCCACAATCTTCATGGAAGCGAGATCTAATCGCCCATAAGGTCTCTGACAAAACGAATGTCCTCCAAGTCTCGAGACAAGTATTTACCGAGGCCGCATGCATTCTCTACTCCAAGAACATCTTTCATGTTCACGTGGACGGTCATGTTCAGTACTCTCTCACGTCTCCATTTCAGTCTACTGCCTGCTGCATACAGCATCTGGCCATCACGATAGACTTCCACTCCAACTTTTCAAGCTTACTTCATTGGTATATCCGCAGTGGCATTTCACCAAAGTCTTGTCAAATATTAGGTCGAAGCTTTCTAGAAAGTGATGTTGGACGTCCAACCTCGATCTTGGCCCTAAAACCCGTCATGGCTATGTTCCAGGAAGTGACTATACGCCTGATCATGGTAGTCGGCTCGGACTGCCATTCCATGCAATCCAAAGACTTAGCGGATATGACAGAGAACGAGCTACGTTGTGAAGCCGACGGAGAAGCATCTTACTATGCTGCACTTTGTGATTGCAAAGAGAGGTGGCTCGACGGCCGTGCTGTGGCGTATTCATGGATGGAGAAGAAGCTTGCCGCATCTATGGGCCCTAGTTCCCTGCAAGTTGTCGAAGGCCGGCAGTGTCTTGTCTTCGCGCCCATCGCAAGCAGAGCAGCACAGAAGCTGGAGGCTCAGAGTCAGAAACCTACTTCTAGCCTCGAGTCCAGTGGGTGGGAAGAGCTGCAAACAGTGCTCCTTGACTGGCGATTACCGTAGCAAACACTGTAATAACACCAAAACAAACTCCCGCACCGACAAGCTCCGAGACAACCTACCAAGATCATTGCTCTGCTTATTACAATTACACTTAGACCTACGCACAAAATTACTTTTACAAGATCTCACTTCATCATCTCATTCCCATTTATAAAGAGGCCCATATTCCAGAAGATAACACCATATGTCTTAAGTTCGGCCCCGAAGAAGGCGCCTAGAAAATGGCAATGTGCCTTCCCTCAGATACCCAGAACAACTACCGAGTTACGGGACTACCAGAAGCCAAATGATTCGTTTGTGCATTTTCAATGAACTGATCATTTCACTTACTTCTCCTGCTCACACCTTATCCTTGATTTTGTCTGCCTCTATATTTTTATAAACTCAGCATAGTTGCAAAATATTCATTGCCTCAAACCTCTGAAAATATATTCTCTCTTACAATTGGAACGCAATCTGGAGGCCACACATACAAGGTGATCCTTGACACGTTTGCAGATTTTCCAGAATCTCCAGAATTTTCAGGGTATCTGGATTGCATTTTCTTGAAGGCCTGGAGCTCATGGCTTATTACAACGCAAGAAGGCCTGGCAGCGGGTACGGTTCTATAATAGATGGAAGCTCTACATTGTTGATAGAGTCATTAGACTGTGGCAAGCCCCAACACCTAGGAATCTTTGTTCTCTCCAAGGTCTCCTCATAGAGCCCAGTCACGTCCACGCGAAGGCAACGTAGGACGCCAGTATGTCTCACTACTGAGCACGAACCAGTATTGAAGGTATCCGGTGTCCAAATATCAAAGCTCAAAAGCTCGATAATTGTGCTCATGCTAGGAGTATCCTTTGCAAGCGCAGAGGCAAGGGTTGTGGTGACGTTGTATCATACATTCAGCTCGAGTTTTAACAGCCTCTCAGATTCTTTTTGGCTTCCCACAAGCTTTATCTTGGACTCTTCACTACGCGACGGCTGTATGGCAAAATGAGTGACATCTTCAGCCGGCAACCGATGTTATCCGTGGCTTATGGGCTTTTCCGAATACAAAGTGTGATTATCTGAATCGCTGATAATCTTCTTGAAATCCCATATCCTTCAAAGCAGCGTGGCCTCTACAGAAAACATCTGGGTGCTGCTAGAGAAACTCTCGGAAATGGTAATCACAGGATTCGTTCGAGGGTTTCAAATCACCTACGGTAAGATCTTTACTCTCAGCTCATCTTATGTGCTGAATGGCTGAAGAAAGAACGGTTGCTGAGCGTAAAGTGTAAGCTGGCTCAGGCATTAAAACCCAGTGACTTGCTGAGATTTTCCCAAGGCTGCTTTCATGGTCTTTCGAGGATGGACATTCATGGCAATTTAGGTGGTAGTCTGTATACATGATTCGCGAAGTTAATGACATATTGAGGACGTTCCAGTTATCTTTATAGTGTCAACAGACCGCGTAGTTATAGGTTGATGTGGGTATTGCATACGGAGATTACAGCACTAAAGCCGGCTCTAGTATGCTCAGGCCTCGACGCATTGTCGAAGATGACGCACTTCCTCTGTGAGATCCTTTTCAATCGAGTCTATTCCTCTACGCTGCTGTGATTGTCCCCAAGTCTGTCTAGACCTCTATCCTAATAGTATCTTGCTGATACTCTATGGAATATTTGGCGATGTCTAGTCCCAGACTCATCTGTACGAGGCAGATACTCATTGCCCAAGGCGTCGATCCTAGGTCTTCCTCAACCTGGGCCAATGCAGAGAGAGGCCTCTGGTCTTCAATCGCCACTATTGTCTTAGTCATACGAAGATGTTCTGTGCACTAGGATCGACGAAGGACGAGGCTGTGGACGGTTGCCGACTGATGCACGCCTGTGCTCTTCTGGTGCGTATTTATCTATGAGGTAGAGCATATCATCGAGTGCTCTGGATATCATCAGCTTGATAATCTGGCTTGGAAGACTCACTCACTTCTTCCTGGCGTAAGAGCCAGATTGGTGAATAGAGTGGACGAAGTAATGCTTGATAGCATACAACCGGTTCCTGTCATCAAACTCGTTTGCTGGCTCACTAATGCCTACTCCTCTAAGATACTGCCTCATGTATGTCTTTGACCGAAATCTGACTCGCTCGCTTCGCCAGAGTCCCAGCTCCATTTCGGAGTGAGCATAGAAAGAGGAGGCGTCGTATATCTGGATTTCGCCAGTCTCAAGACTAGTTCCGCAATTTTCCTCCCATAAATGGCCATGGATGAGTCTAGGTACCACTACACGGCCATCTGACTCTAACGCACCCAACAGACGTGGTATGACGTACTTCTGTATTCTTTCAAAAGCTGTTTCGACTTCCGCTGCAGCGCCGTTGACTTCCATGTCGAGAGACACGATTCCCGTAAGCAACTTCGAGAAGAAAGATGTCCAACTGCTATCCCAGTCGACTGTCTGCACAACATAGCCTTGAACAGTGGGAACATGGAATCCGAACTTCCCAGTCGGTGACTTGCTATCAGTGTGCAGCCTTGCAAGCTTGTCGCAGAGCTGTATGGGCTCCGGAAGATGCATGCTCATGTCGACAAATTCCTTAATTATGAAATACACGGATGGTGAAGCATTCGTACATTGCCCGTAACCGTATGGTTTCGGGATCAGGTCCGGCACCGTATTGTGTATCGCGAGCTCTGCTTCGTATTCTCCTTCTACCATGGTCTTACCACGCTCGCCTTCGTGTAGCTAACATACGTTGTCGTCTTCTTAGCGAAGTGCTTCAGCGGGTATGTACGTTGAATTCGTCAAGCTCACCTTGACGAAAAAGCGTTTCTCATTGCCATGCTTAAGCTCGGCAATTATGCGAGCGGTTTTGTTCCAGGCTGAATTCCCGTAGCTGTCGACTTTGATGACTCTTGATACTTCGTTTGGCAATGCTAACCGACATAGGCAAGATTCAGCAAAGAGAAAATGGAATAAAAGACATTTACTAGAATGGTGATGATTACCTGAGATAATCGCTGTATCGAGACTGAAATTGCCAGCGATGGCAGGCTTTGACTTATTGGGCATGACCTTATCCTGAGTACGCCATACTCAGTATCTATCAGAGCGAATGGCTAATGTTTGCAAAAGGACACATGCTTCAGCTTGCAGCAGGTCTACAACACTGCCTGCCGGCAACGCGGTGCACTTTCTTATACACCCAAGAATAAGAACAATGCTATTGACAACCTACGTACCTGTATCACGGCCACACGTTGGATAGACTGCTATGTTGTATGCGTAATGGAGAAAAGCAAGGTCCGAGCTGATGTTCTTGACTCTAAGCGACAAGGCTAGGAGGACTCGGGCCAGATCTGCGCAGGGTTTACACAGCAACTGCCCGAAGCGAAATTACGGCACGTACAGATGTTTGATTGGTTGGAGATACCATTGACAGCATCAACCCCACTTTCACCGTTTTACCGAGCATGCCTAGTGCTGCCAGCACAACCATGGTCAGCCTAAGCGGGCTTCGAAGCCTGCGACGCGGCTGGCCTTCGTTTGCTCTCCCGGCATCAATCTTCAAACCTGTTCGTTGTCAAGGAGCTGCAGGTTGGGCCATGACGATTGAGCAGGTCCCCGTGTGTATTCGTGCAAAATCCTCCAGCAGAACGCGTCCTGCTCGTCCGGAGTTTCGGCGAGAAGTGAAAGGACAAGGCTGAGTCTGACATGTCCGCGGTAAGAGCGTGAATTCAAACCCCAACGAATGCGATACTTACGTCCAACTCAAGTTTCGCAAGCTCCGCCATCCGACATGGGGCACCAGAAACCGGCGTCGTGAGACCTCCCCATCCTCCTCGCACCAGAGCTCCCACAGACCCTCGATTACCTTTGAGACCCAGAGCCTGTCAGAGTCTAAAGAGATAGATAAATTAGGAGCAAGTAATCAGGGAGAAGATCGAAGTAATTGGGCCCTACAATCAGGTCGTTCATCGTCACCAAATGGCAGTACACTCTCAGGGGAAACTCTGCGAGTCCTACCATCGAGACATGAGAATCCTCTGGGCTTAAACGTTGTCCATCAACCAGAGCGAGCGCCATCAGTCGATATCATCTTTGTGCATGGGCTTGGAGGGACAAGCCGACACACTTGGTCGAAGAACAAAGACTCCAATCATTTCTGGCCAGAGCACTGGCTTCCAACCGAACCCGACATCTGCACCGCTCGAGTTCTCTCCTTTGGATACCACGCATCAGGTAACCCCTCAGCCCCAGGGTCAGTGCTGAACATTACGGACTTTGCCAAGAATCTCCTGTTCTGGATGAGGTATGGAAAAGACGAGGCAAAAGAAGAGCTGAACCTCGGTAAAGTACGACAGAGCACGTGTCTAAGCTCTATGATTCCCGCTGACACTGGAAAGGTGCCAATAATCTTCGTCGTCCATTCAATGGGGGGTCTTGTTGTCAAAAAGGTCAATTTCTTACTTGCTTCAGGGGCTCATGATAACCTTTGAACAGGCATATTTGTTAGGCCAGAATGACAACGAATACAAAAGTATTACCCAGTCCATCTCTTCCATAATCTTTCTTGCCACACCGCATCGTGGTTCCAACCTTGCGGAGGCACTGAGCAAGATACTCAAGGTCTGCTTTTCCTCTAAGCAGTATGTGGCGGACTTGAAAAGAGACTCGCCAATGCTCGAAAATCTTAATGAGGAATTCCGTCACGTTGCACCGAAGCTCCAGATCTTCTCATTCTACGAGACAGCCGAGACACCCGTTGTGACCGGCGCAGTAAGAGAGGTCAGTTTCATGACACACATAATGGAAGACTACCATTGACACATTTAGATGGTGCTCAACAAGGAATCCGCGATCTTGGGCTACGATGGAGAAGTCTCAAATTTCTTGATTGGTAACCATCATGAGGTTTGCAAATTTGTTGACCAAGACGACCCAAACTACATAACCGTTCGAAATGTCCTTAAAACATTAGTAGCTCGCTTTCGGAACGCGAGTAGGTCATGATTTCCCTTGAATCTATTACCAGGCTGATGCAAGATAGAGGACAATCGTATTCATGTTCAATCTCCCGAAGAACTTCTGAAAATCCAGACACTTCTCGCTGTCACCGAAAGACCCGACGACGACCTGAAGTTTTTCCACGATCGATGGATGACTGGAACGTGCGACTGGATCAAATACGAAACCTCGTTTAAGGAATGGATGAAGCACAGTCCGAGATCCAAAGTTCTGTGGCTTCACGGGCCGCCAGCCACCGGGAAATCTGTTCTGTCATCCTTCATCATTGAATACTTACACTCGCTAGACATATCCTGTAGCTTTTTCTTCTTCCGCTTTGGGGATCAGGCGAAGCGCTCGACTAATTCTTTGTTGCGATCGCTTGCATATCAGACAGCAAATCAACTACCAAGCTTCAAGGACGGGCTCCGGAGTCTCCACGATGATGGTCTTCACTTTGAAAAGACAGATGCTCGGACTATATGGAAGAAGGTCTTCGTTGGCTACCTTTTTAGAATGGACTTGCAGGGTCCACTTTACTGGGTCATTGATGCCCTGGACGAGTGTGACTCGTCCCAGCATGCCCTGGATATTCTTTCGGGCATATCATCCGCTCCAATCCCTATCCGGCTTCTCATGATCAGCCGATACACCGAGCCATTATCCTCGGCATTTGACCGTTTTGACATGTTGCAAGATTTCCATGCACAGCCTATTGTGGCTCAAGACAGCGATATATATACCTATGTACGCAAGGAACTACATTACCTCAAACTCAGTGAAGCTTCCAAACAGCGTGTCCTCGAAGGCATAAAACAACGAGCTTCGGGTAATTTTCTTTGGGTGAACTTAGCCATGAAGGAGATCCGCAAATGTTACACCGAAGAAGCCATTCAACAGGCGCTAGAAGACATCCCAATTGGTATGGAAGACCTTTACAAGAGAATGGAGATGAACATAGCCCGGGATTTGAGAGAACGGGACAAGAAACTGGCGAAGCATATCCTGGTGTGGGCGACCTGCGCTCGCCGCGGCTTATCTCTTGCAGAGCTTTCTCAGGCGTTGGAACCAGATTTTCCCGCGGTGCTGGATCTTCGCCACGCCATTGGAGAGGTGTGTGGCCATTTTGTCGTAGTCGACAGCAACTCGCACGTAGCTATGATTCATCAAACGGCCCGGAAGTACCTGACCAAAACTTCTAAACTAGAGTTTTCCATTTCGGCCTCTGAGGCCCACTGCCAGCTGTTCGATAAAACACTCTCCTTCCTACTCGACAAAACTTTAAGAGCAAAACTGGAGCAGATAGCAGCCATCCCAGCCTCTCCATTCCTAGAGTATGCCATAACCTGCTGGCCATATCATCTCCAAATGTGTTCTGCTAAAGGAAATGTCTCGCCTTCAATTCTAGAACCTCTCGTCAAATTTTTCCGCGGCGCGTACGTCCTGAATTGGATACACGCTCTTGGCTATTTCGATCAGCTAAGTGTTCTAGTCCAAGCGTCGAAAAATCTCAATAACTTCGTTGGACGCATGCGTAAATTCTTTGCGGATGAAGTACCATCGAAACAACCCATTGAGGACTTGGAGCTTCTCGAATCGTGGGCCTCTGATCTCTTGAAGCTTTATGCAAAATTCGGTCCAAATCTGAGGCACCAGCCCAACGCTATACATAAGCTTATACCGCCCTTTTGCCCCCAGAGCTCAGTCCTCTATCAGCAATTCGGAAGAAGAGACCAGAAGACACTCTCAGTAAAGGGTTTGACAAATGCATCTTGGGATGACTGCTTAGCAAAGATATCACTCGGAGACGGGCTACAGGCGCTTCAGATGGAGTGCGTTGGTCACTATTTCTGGGTCCTGATGACCGCTGGCGTGATCGTTCTATGCGACGCCTTCAGTCTAAGAGAGCTTCGACGAGTCGAGCATAACGAGTTCGTATTTGCCATCGCTTGCAGCGCTAGTGGTGAGAGAATAGTCTCTTACGGATATCATACCACCAAGATCTGGTCTGTTCCTCAAGGTCAGCTAAGACACGAGATTCAGAATCCGAAAGACTGTAAAGCTCTCAGTGCACTCGCCTACACAGACAATGATACCGCCATACTACTCGGCAGCGATGACAAGACTATACGCAGGCTTGACCTTGCTAGACCTATGGAAGGATGGCAGATTCTCCATCCAAAGCTTCTCAAATCAGAAACACCAATGGCGGATACCAACACGAACATTCCAAATTATATGCAATTCAGTCCCGACACATCACAAGTGGCTGTGGCTTACCGAGGTTACCCTCTGTCTGTGTGGAGCCTCGCAGAAAAGAGGTCAATCGCAACTCTTCGACGCGATCTAAGTAAGCGGAAGCACAACAGCAACACCTGGACAGCCGTCGACCGTGTACGCTGGCATCCGAAAGGAGGTGATATTCTCGGCCTTTACAACGATGGCTGTGTTTTCAAATGGAACCTCTATGACGAAGATACAAGTGAGGTTAGGGCTCGTGCTTCTGAAATTGATATAAGCCCCGATGGAGCTGTCTTTGCCACCAGCGACATTGGGGGCATCATCAAGATATGGAACTACGAGCATTTTGCCCTAATCTACCAACTCTCCTGCGACAACGGTATCACTGATATCTGTTTCAGCCCAGATTGCCGACGCATTTACGACCTTAGCGGTTCCGTTTGTAACGTCTGGGAGCCCAATGTTCTCATCCGCCTAACCGAGACAGAGGAGCGTGCCAGTGAGAAGCAGAGCGAGGCTGGCAGTACTGCTCAAACAGTGCCGGCATCGGAAGCATCCGCCGAGATTACAGACCCTGTCACCGCGCTTGATGTGTCCACGCCTGCAATGCTCTACTGCGCGGGGAACGACGCGGGTGTGGTCCATTTATATGACTTTTCTGGGAACAAGACCGAGATTTACAGGTCCCCTCGTTTCTTGACGATCGACGAGCTCCATTTTAGTAAAGACGGTGACCGTGTTGCTTTCTGCGAGATCGGTGGCCAGGTGGTGATAATGGAATTATTACACACGGATTCTAATCGTGACCAAATCGAGGCGAGGCTATTGCACGAGTTCAGATACATGGACGGCGTTCACCAACTGCTTTTCACCCCTTGTGGCAAACGACTCCACATCGATGGATTTGCTCTATCGACGCTTTGGGATCTAGATACCGGCTCCTGCATCAACGAGTGCCCAGGTAATAAAGATCGACACGCCCGCTTGATGATTAACAATCCGAGTGACGATGCTAGATTCTTTGACGTCTATGTTTCCTACGCCGAACTGTGTTCGTGGGATGAAAACACCGGCCTCGAAGGCCTCAGGAAGATACCATTCTCTGTACCCACACCAAGGCTCAGCGTATCAAGTGGTAGTGGCCAGAACGACCCTTTCCCTTTCTTGAGACGACGATCTTCGCCTGCAGGTGTTAGGCAGGTAGAGATCGTTTCGTCTGTAGAGACTCTGTTTCAAACCGATGGGCGCCACATTGTTTTACATTCCATACAGACTATTGCTGGATCTCGAGAGGAATCAAATGTCATAATCTTAGACACAGCCTCTTTCTCTGAAGACCCAATGCTGGATAAAAGCCGCTCGTTGACGGTTGAATTACCCGCTAGTGTCATTGCTACAGTCCGTAAGCCTCTGGGTTTTCATGATCGAATCTTTCAGTACCTAGATAATGAGGCATGGATATGCTCATGGGACTTGGATGCAGAGAATGATGCCTCGGCTTTGGAAAGACATTTCTTCTTACCAAGGGACTGGCTTAATTCTGAGACTATCGATCTATGCTTGCTAATGGCTAATGGCACGTTTATATGTCCTCATTACGGCGAGGTGGCTGTGATCAGGAGCTCGCTGTCACAGGAATGGTGAAGTCCTGCGATCACTGCCTCAATGGAGCATTGCAATGGAGCTTTCATTTGCAGTGACTATGGCCGCATACTACCGCCTATAACGCACAATTATTCTACAACGTTGCTGCTTAAGGTGGCTTGGCACAGTATCAGCTTCGCCCGATGCATTCGTATCTGCCCCCAAGGTCGCTTTTGCTCTGCGTAGTGTCGCAAATAAGACGGCAGGTTATGCAAAGTTCGAGGCCATACATACCTACAAGAGACCTAGGATAGAGGACAACAAGACAATCAAAAGTAGCCATGATGCTTGCGACTGCAGTGATATACTTTGGTATCATTCAGAAAAGATTAACTTACTTCCCGAGCATGGACTTGTAGCCACTGCATGAATGCCTCTCTTTGTTCTTTCACGCTCGTGTACTGTTTGGAGAAGATGACAGCACGGGTCAGATCGGACGCCTTGCTTGGTTGGTGGGGACTTGCCTTGATGACGCTCCTGAGCGACAGCGTATGTCTCGACAGCTTTGGCCCACACATCTTGTTTCTCTACATATCTAGTCAACTTCGACTTTGGGAGCGGATTCCCGGAGGCATCCTCTTCTTGCGATATGAGGTATTTCATTGCGCTATCGTAACGATCCTTGATGATCTTACGATGACCTTTAGGAGGGATATTGGATGGGTTTATTATCAATCTAGAGATAGAGGCCTCGATCGGGATAAGAGCATCTAGAGCAGCGACGTAGCTGCGAGCGATACTGCGTCCTGATTTGCCCATCTGAGGATGAATTCAGCAATATTCTCCTGTGAGGAGAAAACCAATAGGATAGATCCTTACGGAGATTTTGGATAGAGGAAGCATTCTGTCAACGAGTCTTGCTTCGTTGATTCGAACTTGGAGAGAAGTGAAGGCACTTTTTTCGGCGTCATACCAATAGTCACTTATCAACGGTCGTCTTCGGAGCACAGACTTCTGCGATTGTATACGTACCTGTAATTGATGACCGTCCCCAGGATTGAGACAGTCATCACCTGAGTATTGGCATCGAGCCATGATCTAGCAATGGCTTCGCGAAGAGTCTACCCAGGAGAGTGAGCGTGATACACGGATTTCAGGACATGACTCTAACCTTTCCAGCTGCAGCCATGTCGCCCATAGCCTGTTCGGCCTGCTTCGCTATCCCGCTGTCTACCATAATGCCTCTGCACAATAGCACCTCACTCTGTATCACAGAGTTCATGGATCCCTGGAAATGAACAATTGGTACCCGTCAAAATATGACTGGATCTTATCTGTATCCAACTTCTCACATGATGAGTAATAGTGTCCTGGCGGCTGTCTGGGGTAGAGCCAGAGTGTGATTCTTATACAAGTCGCGTGCAGGTTTTTTTCCTGAGAATGTTCAACAGCCTGTCTAGGGGTAATGTGTACTCAGCCTTCGCGATACAGGCAGAATGCATTGCAAGACTCCTTATCTCTCAAGTGTTTTCTTGTAACTCCTTTTTGCATCTCCGATACGCTAGTAAAGATCCGCACACCATCAGAGAGTAAGCGGCAACTTCCCCTGAGAGAACCTTCATCGAAGGTCGCTAACGCGGACAGAAACAGAAGTGCAAGCAGCCTATGTTACATCTGGACCTTGCGAGATTGCTATTTAGGCAAACATAAACGCCATTTTTGAAGAATCCATCCTTCTCGGGTTCAGATTGTTTAGACATTGCTATTGATCGCTTGATATAGCCTATCACGGAAGTCTTCCTTGTTTGAGGCTATCGGAGATGACGTAGGGATGGGTGTATTGACATGGGCGAGACACTGACCATATTGGCTTGCCGCTTTTGTCCCTGAATATCACTCGTGGTCGTAGGCAGTGTCTCTCGATGGTCATCCGATCGACTTGAAATCACATCGAGTGACGCAATTAGTTTGCGGTAGGTGTCATGAAGGATCAACGGTCGTTACGTGCTATGAGCTCAATGTTGAACAGCCGTTCAGGGCGTACAACAAGCAAACAAGGCATATCGCGAAATGCTTCAGTCTACTAACAGGGATGGGGGAGCTGAAATAGAATGAAAGGCTTTGGCTGTCATGTTTCAGCTGACAGCTTCGACGCCATGACAAGCATAAAAACCTCCGCTACCCTCACTAGCTCCATCTCAACAGAAATTTGACCGTGGTAATATTTCGTGATTGAGATTGGAACACTCGCAATTCTTTACAATGATTGGTCAATTTGAAATACAGAAAAGTCTTGGCGTTCCCGTTCAGCTGGCAGCTTCAACGCCACCAAAATCCGCTACCCCTTGGCTTTACCGTGACAGAAATTTGATGATGACAAAGTCTTTTAATCAATCGGATAACGCAGTCCTCTACGACCATTGGTCAGTTGATTGATCCGGTGCACAAGTTCACCAATCCACCCTTCTGTTTCTCTCTCGATTCTTTGGTGAATCAGTATTAACTTGGCCTCGAGTTCCTCCTCCTGAATCCTCCATCGGACTCGAGAATTACGATGTGATCCTCCTCGCTACAAGGTACGAGAGATCCTGAAATACGACATGATAGAGAACGTGGGAAGAAGATGGTTACATGGATGTGATGAACTTTCGTGAATACCATTCGCCTTTAAGCAATGTCCGCGAGAAACATACACGCTGATGCAGCACAGCTAGCCACACTGTATAAGGTTTTGTAGCTGCAATTTTGTACCTGCATGGAAGGGAAATTATTGTCTTACCTTATCCTCGAATCAAAATCACACTGAGAACGAATGCCGATACTTTGTCAGAATCAATAGTCTTGAATACCGCACAAATACATAACCGCCGAGACTAAGAGCGAGAGATGAGCAGGCTCATTGACCCGAAGCGGTTCTTGGGTCAAATCTCGGCAAATTTCTTCCCTTTCGGTCGCACTCTCTTGCTGGTTAGTCGGATCAGCGATTCGAAGCTGATGGTGCAAAATCTTTGTGGATTCAGGAGCTAGTTGTCGTCAAAGATAGATCGTTCAGAATCATGTCTAAGGAACCTGCAACCAACAGGTTGTCTGAATGCGCCATTAGTATAGCACAGTATTGCCTATCTGGTATGCAAATGTCAGGATTTAACCAAAGACTTTTCTTCTTTAGATAGACAATTGAAGCTCCTACATAAGCTGAAACCGACCTTGCCGTAATGGCTTGTCAATTCGATGAGGAAGTGCTATCTTCTCAATGCCAATGTAGCAATGTCAAGCTCAATCCAGAACAAGTGGCTTGCTTTAGCCAGCGAATTTGAATATTTGGATGACGACTTGCATGTCATTTAACATGTAAGAGGAAATTAAGTCAGTCTAGACAGTATCACTGTGTCCGGCTTCACCACAAGAGGACATTTGCCGAACTAGCCGCTCGAGAGGCCGCGGTTGCTTCACAAATCTGGATGCATCCGGTAGCTTGTGGCTTGCCTTCCACAGCTGAGCTCAGCGGCAAGGTCGTCTCCTATCTCAAAAAAGTTCATGGTTGTGGAATTCAGAGTCACAAAAGGGTTTGCTGCAGAGCCAGCTTGATCCAGGAACGTTTTATTGGGCTAAGCTGGTGCATCATTGGCGGGAGGACCGTGATAGTGGCGTTCACGACCATCTCGTTAGCTGTACCGCAATTCTGGAGGGGGGGATCGACCTTGAAAGAGGGCTAGAATGAGCAAAATTTGCTGTGACTAGCGATACATAAGCAGGCGTCCTTAGGCCCTTCGGTGTCAATCATCGCATTCCATACATCTACAATCTACCAAGCACAACAATAATAGCAGCCCAATATACAAGACACTTACTCACTCCAACACTATCTTTCTACTCTGAGTCCCCAATAACTTCAGTATGTCTGGCACCGAAACCAAAGCGATTCCCCAAGATGAGAAGTTCAGCTCCGCCAAAGTGGTCGTCAAGGGTGATACCCTTGAAACTCAAGCCGACTTTCTCGAGTCTGCCCCCATGATGGTGGAGTGGTCTCAGAAATGGATCACCAGAAAAGAAAAGTACTTCTTCGTGGTGTTCGAGAATATCTCTCAAGGTGGATATCGCTGTTGTCAGATTGGACTCAGAGTTATGTGCTGACATGGCATCTAAGGGAATGATAAAGGCCGCCTTTTTATCAACGAGAAGGCACTGGCAGAGTTCAAGCACAACCCAACCAGAGACGGCAAGATTGCTTTCAAGGTCGATGAGGAATACCAGTTTGGACAGGCCAACAAGGAGGGCAAAGAGAGGTTCTTGGTCTTCCATGACAAGAACAATACCATTTATCAGGTACGTCGCTGCCAGAATATTTTAATTACCACGCAAGCTGATCATGCAGCACCGCTTTGTGAACAGCCTTTGGATCAACCTTGGTCATAAGCTGGGGGAGATTGCGGGTGACCTTGGTCCTGGTGTCGCCAAAAATGCTGCTCCTACGGTCGAGAAGGAGCTCCTCAAGATCTTCGGTGATCCGCTTAAAAACTTCTAAGCGATATGAACAAAGGCGGTAAATCAAGCGGGTAGATGTGATGGTGGGTAGACAAAGTATACGTAGTGTCATTGGAGATGGTGACAGACTTGGTGGTATGGACGCGCGGTGCTCAGCCTTTCTCTGCATCTTTTTCCCAATATTGTAATAATCGACCCGTATGTAACTGGCCACTATACTCCTTCAATTTTCTCAGCTGGGACCAAAGTGCGTTCCAAGCGATATTCCTCAATGATGATATTTTTGGGAAGGCGGCCGTAGCATGGAAAATCGCTATTACAAATTTCCTTGACGTGGTACCCATGACTTTCATTTACCTTATACTCAGAAGTGTGCAGAAAATTGGGGAAAGGACCGTCTTGGATACGAACAATGACTACTTTTCCTCACCTTTGTCGTTGTCACTATCATAATTAATACCATGGTCGGCATACGCCAAAGATCGAGTTCAGTCAATTGTATTCTTTGTAGACCCATCGTTCCACCCAATATCGGGGCAACAACGATTGGCAAAAATCGATTGGCAGCTTCGCATCTTAACGAGCTGTAACATGAAAGACATCAGAAGCAAGTTCAAGCTAGTCAATGTCACGTGACTCATGTTTGACACGTTTGGATATGCGAATCATTCATGGATTTGTCGACCACGAATCTACCTTTGGGAATCAATGATGACAATGATAATCACTTCGGCTCCGAATCTATATCGTCTCCAAATGAAGTATGTATATCAGCAACTTGTCGACTACTGTAGCACGGACGTTACGTCTCCCCATTCTGTGTTTGGACGGCTCATTATTTTGTTTTTATTGCTTTTGTTTTCCACTCGTGCTTCTACATCTTCTCAAAATGATGGTTATGTACGAGTATGAAGGGCGGATATCACCATAGGGACGTAAAATGAACGTTGGAGAGATGTTGCGTGCTCGATTGCGTGCTCGCATACGTAAGCGAAAGCCGCGGCGAGCCTATCAGACACGCCAACATACATACCCTCCTTATCGATCCATGACAATTGCCCAAAAGGTCTACGATGCAAGTTTCTCAATCTCGAATTATCAATTACCATGAAAGTCGGTATCGTTGGCGCTGGTATCAGTGGTGTCGTGGCTGGAGCCCATCTCAAGAATTCGGGCCTTGACATTACGATTTTTGAGCGATCTGCTGCTGCCGGGGGTGTATGGTAAGCCTTCTAATCCAACGCTGAATGTCAGCTTTCTCAAATGAACAAAGGCTCTATGACGAGCGTCTGCCGCTAGAGCCTACTTACCCTGCGACGAAAGCTTTGCAAGCAGATGCTGCTTTTTTCGATAGCCAGAAGGAAAGAAGGACATCGGGTAGTCACTGTCACAAACAATGTCACGTTGATACTTTGAGACATGCGCCGCCAGGGTCGCCTACACCTCGCAATGCAGTACGAGACTTGTGCTTACTGGGATCACATAGTACAGACCATGTTACGAAGGCCTCTCTAACAACGTTTCTACACGACTCCTGGAGTTGAAACTTAATGCGTGGAAAGCCGGGACGGCCGACTTTGTCAACCATCGTGAATTGAACGAGTACATCCAAGACACGTCGCGTAAGACTGGAATTCATGCGAACACTTTGTATAACACACATGTCGAATCCATACAGAAAAAGGGTTTACACTGGAACGTACGAACCTCGACGTTGAAGAAGGATTCTGGAATGGCTCGTATTACAGCAAGTGATTGGGTAAAAACCAAATGACTTCAGTGTCGGACATAGCTTATACGTTGCAGACCTTCGATTCTATCGTGGTAGCTTCAGGCCATTACCACGTATGTCGTGTTCCAGATATAACGGGTCTTGCTACCTGGAAGGAACGCTGGCCAAATAGAGTACAACATTCAAAGAGCTACAGGCATCCGAGGGGCTTCAAAGACCAGGTACGAATGATTGATTTGCATATACCATGCCCTGATGAGTTGTTAAATTCATGCTGACACGGTTGCATGAGCAGAATATTCTCTTAGTAGGTGCTGGAGTCTCTTCGACGGATATCGCTCGAGAGCTTGGACCTGTGGCCGGAACAATTTATCAATCCTCGCGAGGTGGCAATTTCGATCTCCCCTCAAGCCTTCTTCCGCCAAACGCGATTCGGATTGGCGAGCTTGATCATTTTGAAAGCCTTGAACCCGTAGAACAGAGTGTAGCAAATGACCTCGAACCAATACCAGGACGGGTGTTCCTCAAAGACGGCAGAGAGCTTGGTAACATTCATTGCATCATTCTTTGTACTGGGTATCACATGTCTCTTCCCTTCTTGGGACAATTCCACAAGGATGGAATCCCTGCTTACAAAGCGGACGACTCAGTCCTGGTCACTGACGGTACTCAAATTCATAACCTCCACAAAGACATCTTCTATATTCAGGATCCCACCCTTTCATTCATCGGGGTTCCATTCTTTACGGCTACCTTTACACTTTTCGAGTTCCAGGCTATAACAGTAGCTGCTGTCATGTCTGGTAGAGCCACTCTTCCAACCCAAGACGAGATGAGAGCAGAATATCAAGCCCGGCTGAAGAAAAAGGGTGTGGGCAAGCTATTTCATTCTTTGAAGGACAAAGAAGTAGAGTATGTGAATGATCTTGTAAAGTGGCTAAATAAAGACGGTGGAACCGTTGGGGCGAAGCCTGTAGAAGGTCACACTCAAGCTTGGTATACTGCTAATGTTGACCGACTAGAAAAGATACGCAAGATAATGCAGGATAAGAACAAGGACTTGGAGAATCATGACTCTAACCTTCAGAAAACGCTGCCGCCAAACAGCGGCACCGCTACCCGACGAAAGAAAAGTCAATGAAAACCCACGAATGAGAACCTATGAAGCTCCGGGATTATATAAGTCTACCGTCGACGCCCGATAATGAGATTACGAATCATATGTTCCGCAAATGCCATTCCCGTCATACCGTTCATGCTTTCAGCCTTTGACTTGGTTATCAACGCGCTCAGCATTGTCGGCCTCGGGCAGTGAGCTTTCATCTCCGTCAACTAGCTGAGCCTGCGATCTGACCTCAGAATTGTGCCTACTTATGTAAGAATCACCTTTTCAGGAAGCAAGGAGTTGGACGTACCGAATGATTTGGCGCTTATGAAGCGCTTTCGTGATAAAGCCAGTAATGATCAACGAGACAGACAAACTAGTTACCGTGATGAAGCCTTTGCGATATTGGGGAGCATCGATTTGTTGCCAAACAAGCAGCGGAAGCCAAGCCTGCAAGACGTACGCCATTTCGTTCATAGAGGCCACGACGATGGCCCTCTCTTCATTGTCTTCGGCGCATATTTCATGAGCCCATCTATGTCAAAATAATGAGCGACGATCTTGAATCTGTGGAAGTAATACTCACGCCATGCAGAGGCCCGACAAACCAAAGCCGCCACCCATTAAGATGTAGCATGTCCAGCGCCAGCCTTCAGGGATATCCCATATCGCCAACGAAACATAGCAGATGATGTTGACAATCTGAAGGTGGGAGAATCAGCATCTAATCAAAAAGTACCATAGCCGAAGAAAAGCATCTCACCCCTCCAAACACGATTGGCGGTAGCCGGTCCCCATTCAGAATGGAGTCTGATGCCCATGCGTACGCAAGAGTGGTGACTATTTGGACTGCGTATGTAGTAGTAGGGTAGTCATTGATTTGCGCTATGGTATACTTTGGATGCTTCGAATCTTTGAGAAATTGGGCAAATACTGGGGCTGCGCCAGCGCCCCCGTTGTTAAAGAATCTGAGGTATGTCAACAAGACCGGCTTCGACCTCTGTTGGGTAATTGCAGACACGATAGTGCTTACACATATAGCGCACTGAGGGCATAGATGTGCCAAGAGGTCAGAATCTTCCTGATCTTTGCCTTGGTAAATGGGCCTTTCGGCTTTCGTCCTTCAAGCTCCATCCTTCTCTTAGAAAACTCCCGGTCCTATGGTGGAAGCCTTAGTCTCAAAATCTGTAGATGAACATCAGCATCAGGCAAACCTACATCTTGACTCAAATAGAATGCGCGAGAGGTTGCTGGCAGATCTGGTATAAAGATAAAGCCGGCCAGAGCGATGGGCAGTGAAATGACTCCGTCCACAATAAAAAGCCTTGGTACCAATATCAGCGAGGTGAAGAGATCTATCGATAAAAGGTTCCGTACCACTGCCAACCAGCATAACCACCTGTACCGCCGAGATGATATACTGCTGCCATGAGGTAGCCTGAGATCATTGTTGCGATTGCACTACTGACGTGGAAGATGCAGGAGCGCTTTGCCAACTCGTCCTTCCTGTACCAGGAGCCGATTACGTACTGCATACCGGGGTAAAATGAGCTTTCCGCGAGGCCTGCAATTGCCACTGTCAGCACTCGACCAATTGAAGCGCACTTTGTCTCAATGAAAGAGGATAAACCTGCCAACGAAGAACCGTAGAGCATAGACTTGGCGTGCGGAGGTACATCGGCCCAGGCAGAACGTGAAGATCGTCCAAATAACCTATAGTTTGAAATTGATAAGTCTTTGATTGCACGTAGTCACTTGGGAGCTTGAATTATACAAACCTCCATGGATGGAATCCAAATCGATGGCCGAACGCGTGTCAAGATAATGTTGCTTGGGATTTGCCCGATGACATACCCCACCGTCCAACATGTCTGCATGTAATTCAACTCATTGCCAAACAGTGACAAGTCTTCTTTCCTTCGAAAGATGAGTGATACGATCTCTTTCTTTCTGTAGCATTGAACACTTACATTCCTGATACGAACGCATTGTTGATGTTAGCCTGGTCGAGGTATTTGATGAAGTAGCCTGCTTTTGTAAGCCATTGCTGCTGATGCAACGCCGATTTCAAATGCGTTACCCAAGGAAGCAAATGTCAACAAGGCAAAGTCAAGCTTGAATAAGAATTTGCGTTCCTCTGGAGACTTGTCAAGAGTGTCCCAAATATAGCTCTGCCATTTTCTCTGGACATTTGGCTGTATGATTATTTCCGCTTTGCTCGAAGGCTCTGTCGAGTAGTGCTCGTCGTCGGCGTGCATTCTAAAGGAGTTCAAGTCCTGGTAGGTCCTCGTGTGTAGGTAGGGACATCAACTAGATCCCAAGAACCAAAAAAAGCCTTGCTACGCTCGATAGGATATATAAATCTCCTGCACTCGGTAAACTTCGTGTTTGGTACACGTGCCGAACACAAATCGTGCATGGCGGCCAATCTCTTGCAATGGCGTGCTTGTTCCATCGGCGTTTTTGTGCTAGGTGCAGGAACGGAGACAAATACAGCGAGCAGAGAATGTAGGTGTCTTCCAGCTCTTTCGCAATAGTGAGCCTCAATGACCAAAGTCTAGAGTGAGTACAGCCCATGGACTCACGTGGAATTTCGGTACGATTGATGGCGTGCGACAGTGTTTGTGTGGGGTGTCACAGCGGCTAGGTGTAAATCAACCACAGAGATCCTACTATGGTCAAGGGGGACCAAAATGAGGTGATAATCGCGTCTTATGAGTCGGGACTCTGACACACACCATTGGGACCATTGACGTTGTTGGCCTAGATGTACGATAACCTCTTTCTTACGATGTGCCATTCTACGCAGCGATCTGTGAGCGGACACACCGTTCTATTCGTTCAATCTAATGCCTTCATCCAAAAACAGGACAGTCGTGATTGAATTGACTTCAATCCAGAAAAGTGGCACGTGGAGCTTTGGTATCTATAAAGCAAAGGTGGCTATCATTTCATGGCCTGTTCAGAGTGTATTCATCGTGTCAATCGTCTACAGTACGCGAGAAAAGAGTTGCAGACCACGCGAGGTTTGCATTGGTCAGAAATTGTGCGGGGTAAGATAAGATATTGCGTGATATGTATACTCGGTGTAAATATTTGCGAACCACCCCGCTTTGTGTAGTAGATCATATTGCGTGATTGACCCCGCGCATGGGAATGTCAATCTGTTCAACGCCGACCCTGACATGCGAACATTGATTGGAAATCACGATATATTTTCGAACAGGCTCGGAGAAATAAGACTATAATGATGGCCTTGCCATGCAGACACCTACTTCGACACAAAGACTGTCTCCTACTACCCATTCTGTTAGCAACTCATGGCTCCCACTGCAATTGACCCTGTCATCGTCGATGTCGTTCAACCAAAGAAAGACAAAATAAATCTACCACCAGAGTCCCGCAAGCGCCTCGAGAAAGCAGGCATTGACCTGTCAAACGGCTACCCCTACAGGCCCGCAAAACCGTTATATCTGCAAGACGTTCGCAAGATCCGCGACCGCTACCGTGAGCACAATGATCCTGGCGCGAGAGCCAATCGCGCAAAGTCTGCACTGTTTTCCGCAGCAAAGGAGGTCATTGACCTGACAGCGCACATTGGGACTGAGATTGTGGGCTTGCAGTTAAAAGACTTGACGGACCAGCAAAAGGATGAGCTAGGCCTGCTTATTGCGGAAAGGAGTGTTGTGTTCTTTCGCGACCAGGACATTTCGCCGCAGCAGCAGAGAGAATTGGGAGAGTGGTACGGCGAAATTGAAGTACATGTAAGACTGCTTTCTCTCAGGCTATCAAAGGGTCTTTAAGGCTGATCACTACAACTGTCAGCCTCAAGTTCCTCAAGTTCCCGGTGTCCAAGGTGTCACTGTTATCTGGCCAGCGCTTCAAGCAACAGAAGTCAAAGCCAATTTTCGCAATCCTGGAGGCGCTTCACGTTGGCATACAGACTTGGTTCATGAGAGGCAACCGGCGGGGGTCACTCATTTGCACAATGTGAGTCCATTTACAGTGAAGTCCTTTGCTCTTGTAGGACGAATGTTCGAAGCGCTTGTATCTTGAACGGAAGTGCTATTATCTCTGGAACTTAAAACTCAATCTCCACCTGAACAATGCTGACATCCGGTCTCCACAGGACACCGTGCCCTCGATAGGAGGCGATACCCTCTGGGCTAGTGGATATTCAGCCTACGAGAAGCTCTCACCGGACTTCCGCAAAATTATCGACGGCAAAGAAGCCGTCTATCGATCTGCTCATCCCTATCTCGATCGTGACGATCCGACCGCTGGCCCAAAATACCTTGAGCGTATACATCCACTCGTAAGAGTGCATCCCGCCACTGGCTGGAAAGCGCTGTGGGTGAACAGAGCAATGACTGTGAGGATTGTGGGTTTGGACAAGGCAGAAAGTGACCTTATCCTCGGATACTTGTACGATATTTACGAGAAGAATGTCGATATTCAAGTTCGCTTCAAGTGGACGCCACGAACGAGCGCTTTGTGGGATAACAGGTAAAGTTTTCTCGTTGCCGTAGTGGTCAAAACTGACAGATTTACAGGATCACTATCCATAATGCAAGTTGGGACTATGAAGGTAGTCAGCCCAGGCATGGCACAAGGGTTACTTCGTTGGCTGAAGCACCTTTCTTTGATGAGCATGCACCAACTAGGCGGGAAGCGTTGGGCCTAGCCCAAAATGATTAGGTCGAGTGATATGGAAGGTCAATAGAGGCTGTACTTCGATCGAAACACAAGCGCTTGAAGTCATCTCTCTTCCATATACCACACAAGATCGTTTTTTTTCCATTTGACCCAGCCTATGTGATCATCTCTCGCCATTTCCCCCTTTTTCGTTAATAGAACCACTCTAGGTCTGATGAGTAAAGACCCAAGGCCAAAACACCAAATACCGATTCTCATCATCATCATTCAAAGTCGACGGCCCCAGTCCTCCTTCCAGCCACTGTCGCACTATCTCGTAACCAAATTTATGATAGTGCCATTCTCCCGTCAAGCCAACTCGAGGCACAATCTTAATATACAATCTCTTGAACCCAGTAAGCGTACTCAAAGCCAGCAAAATTGGTGGGTCAGCAAATCGATCAAGAAAATAGAACGGCTGTTGGCGACCGAGATCAAGCAGAATCTCACATGTTTCTCTTTGGATGCTGGAACCGCCGAAATATTTGATGAGGTTGCAATCAACACCAATCTTCGGATCTCCACGCATGAAGATGCGGAGTCTGAGTTTCTGCACCCCGTCGCTTGCGCGAGCATCTGGTGGCACCTTGAAGTGGGAGTTTTGGTAGCCAGTGTGAACGTAAAAGATCGGTGGTAATCCCTCGTTGCGGATGAATTTGGAGGTGGTGAAGATGGTGCGGTCGCTTGATGCTAGCAGATGGCGATAGATGATGAGGCGCACTTCGGTTGGGAGCTCAAAGATGTTGGCTCTGACGTCTGGGTTTACGTTGAGAGTGAGGGATCTGATCCCGCGGATGAGACGGTCCATGCTGTTGTGGCTGCGGGCGTAGGGGTGAAACGGCAATGTGTTGATGTAATAAGGTTTACGGGACAGCGAGGGCTTGCTGTACAGGCAGAGGGTCGTGTTTACAAGCAAGGAATATGGATGTGTTCGGAAAAGAAGGAAGAATGAGGTGATCTCAAGATGGCATAGGAAAAGGGCATTGTGTCGTTACACTTCTCTCTCTTTGTACTGACTACACAATATCACATAGAAACGAAAGACCTTGCGGGCATTGCAACTTGCAAGCTCTTCACGACTTCAAGGACAATCAAAGCTGCAAGATATTAGACTCAATGCTATGGCAAAGTGTAAAGTCCATCGAGATGTGCGGACCGCCAACTACTATCTCCGCTCGATTACACATCCACATAACTTACAGCCTCATATACGTGCATAAGTCCTGCCAACAAGAGCTTCATCCTCTCATTAGTCATCGAGAGCACGCTCCACCTTCAGAGGATGAAATTCCAGACCACAAAAAGTGCCATCAGTCTTTTCGTGAACTGCCGGACCAAGCGTTTCCTCAAGTTCTGCCTGTACTCTCAGCGCATCCTCCATGGGAGGACGGGATTGATTCGATCCTTTAGGCCAATACTCGAATAATTTCACTTTCAGTGTTCTGAAGCCCGTCAAAGTCCTTAGCACTCGAAACAAAGCCTCATTCGACGGGCTTTGTGCTGAAGCATTATACACAGTGAGAGCGAGGTATATCCGGCAAATGTCGCGCGTGACATCGGAGCCGCCGAAGTATTCGATCAGGCCAAAATTGGCAGCGTCGGATAGGGATTCGTGCATGTTAATGTGGAATTGTACTTCCTGGATCGCAGCCGTAGCAGTAGGATACGGTGGTAAGGTAGATAGTATCTCTGGTGGTCTATCACGGCCAATGTAAATCCGAGCTTTATACTCCGGTCCTTCGTTTCGTATTGCTTTGGAGGTCTGAAAGATATCATAGGATCTTGACACGCGGAGCTCTTTGTAGATTAAATTGCGGATTTCGCCCGGCATTTCAAGGAAGTGAATCTTGCTCTTTCTAGCGGATATAGTGATAGTCATATTTGAATATGAATTTTTACACCACCGAGGAAGTGAAAAACTTGAAAGGGCTGTAAATATTGCGTGATGACTTTGTAGGGGTAGAAATGCCACTTTTGGATAAAGCAAAAGCTTTTACAAAAAGTTCCTATCAAGTTGTCACACTGAGGAAGCCTGGGTAAGGCGGCGCTTGGTGTAACAATCATCTTTGTCTTACTACACAAAAACACGGTTTCAAGAATAGACTCCACGGGGGAATAAGATATTATAGGATTACTCGCAAATGACCAAGCTACGGCCGTAAAATACGTCACATTCTAGGGTATTGAAGTGAACACTGACTTTCCTTTGGTGGCGCTCTACGAATGGAAGATACATACGTGGAGAATTAATAGGTAGCATTCCTCCTTAGCACATCGCATCACGTTTCCGCCGTCTATATTAACACTTGATCAACAATCTTCTAACACCGTAACGTTAATCCCACTGTTACATGAAACCTAGTCAATTTTTGTGTCACCAAACGTAATTTTTTACTTACACAGCGTCTTACAAGTCACTTAAAGTCTCATAAAAAAGACACACGTTTGAGTTTTGGCATGATTCATTTCTTCGTAGATTTTTGCATGAGTGAATACAAATATGAAAGGAAGTAATATTCACCAACGCACGAGTGACTACATCTATGGAAGTAAGTGAAAATACATTAAGGCAATTAGGCTTTTCTCGACATTAGCGTCTCAAATCGACGACACTATAAGTACCTCGCACAAACACTCTTCTCGGGATCCAAACACCGATCAGTACCAACTCCTCATCAAAACATCGAAGCGTCAGAAGGACATAGATAATTAGACGCAGTAAATATATATAAACCCTACGTACGTTCTTGTCATGAGTGATCGGTGGCATGTGACGAACGGGCAAGCAAAAGTATCTTGAGAATCATTAGACGGGTTAGTTAACGACTGATATACCCTTCCTTTAAGGAGGAAAATCAACGCTAACAGACCAAACTTACAGCAGGGTTCAATCATAGATGCAAAACACAACAAGGCTAGAAACATATCTGAATACGAGGACTCTCCAGGATCTGGGGTCTTGCGCAAACAGCAAACCATTGGAGACCGGAGACACGAAATCATCATTCCAATGCTTCAATCTCAATATCTTCGGCTTCATCACAGTACACAGATCGGCAATGGAATTCACACAATAAAAGTGGAGACACGTCGGCTCTATGACATTCGGGTCGAATGAGTGCTCGAAAGCTTGGTCCTCAATGGACAACCACACAAGAGCAGAGCAACGACTACGTCGATGAAAGCACCATAATCGCGTATCCCAGCCCTCGAAAGCCCCGCTCACCACTTACGAACACAACTGGTCACACCAATCCTGCACCGATAGCCAGAAAGGGATTGCCATCAAGCCTATCAGGCGCTACTGGTCCTGCCTCCGAAGAAGGTGGCTTGTTGAGCATCAGCTTACTCAATGCTGTCCATGCCATACAGAGAAAACGCTCCTACTCACTCTCTAACTTGACGTACGATGCTTGTCATGGGACCGAACAGTGCAGTCTACCTTTCGCCCAGCCAGCGAGTCAATCGCAGCTTCCGATCCTTCCTGCGAATCTACCAGCAAACCCACCCGCCAATACCCTACACCCGCGTCCGCATCTACTAATCGACTTTCCTCAGGATATGTATGATCGGGTTCGGTTTGAAGTCCGCGTATCAATCGACCATAAAGGCACGGTATACCCGATGAGTTTGGAGCAGGGTGTTCACCCGAAAGATTTTGCGCAAGGCGTGATGGATATGCTTACGCTACTTGGCACGCCCACTGGCTCAAGTTGGGTTATGGCATATTTCGACTGGCGTGATCAGCGGCAAGCACTTGAGAGTGCAAGCGACCATTACATGCTACTAATGGCCATCAGGTTCTGGCCCTGGGCGGCGACAGAAGGATGCTGGCAATGCCACATCCCAATCTTTTTAGAAGAGAGATGAGACACGGACTATGCGAGCGATTCGTTTTCACGACGACACGATGTGTATGGAAGCAGGTGGCACGATTGTGTTTGTGGAACACCGGCTAGTTTTAACAGTGTCATGGAGATGTAGCCATCGCAGACAGTGTATGTCTGAATTTTGCTTGCGGGATAATGAGTTTCTCTTGATCACGTCAAAGTGGGACGCCGCTGCGAGGATCGAGGTAAAAGATCAGACAGAAATTAATGCGAAATGCACTCTGCTAAGATCACGTGACCGAGTTGCTGTCACGTGTGAGGCAGAGGCTGACGGCCTTTCCCATTTCAATTCGATTCCCCAACAAAACTCTTGTCGATAACAATTGAGTGCTTAGCTATTGAGGAGACTTCGTGGGACTCGATTTTGAAATATCCAGGATGTTGTCAAATGCTGGACTTTGATTCGAATATTTTACCCCCTGGCGCCAAGCTCGAGAGACAAATTCGCACTGTAGAATTCGACACCTATTATATCGAAAGCCATTTCAGCCAGCTTCATCGATAGGTCTTCCAACCAATCACGTCCAAACAAGTAGATGCCTTCAAAATATCAGATCAAATATATCACATTGAAATTGAACAGGCTTATAGGATTATAGCACTTTCCACGTTCAGCCAGAACGGACTATAAGGGTTTCCGTTATGACTGATGTGGCGCAAACTCTATTGTACCAAGTTCCACAAGCGACCACCGCGCGCTACTCACGAAGATCTCTCCACCCCCAGAATTGGTATCGGCGTTGGGAACTCTCAATTCTGCACTTCCTTGGACAAACAGGTCTTACAATTAATGCAGCACGACCGCCACAGATTCGGAGATCTCGATTCGCGTGCCAGCAGATTAATATAGGGGATGACAACGCTTCAGAGGAACGACTTCTTGTTTCAAGGAGGGACACTGCCTAATAAAGCTCTTTGGCGTCATGAGAGGCGGTTGTATACAACCCAAGCCTCCACAATCCCACATTCACTACTAGAGATCCAGTTCATTGCAATTCATGCCATGCGAACTAGAAGATTGAATTTGGCAATGGAAACTTCTACAACGTGGCACGACCACATTTGTGCTGAGATCACGTTACCTGTTTACCGTGTTTTGTCGAGACTAGCACACTCACCCGTTGAAATGATTTCAACGAGGATAGAAACCACCCACTAACGTCCAGATCAAGCCTGAATTCTCAATGAGAATAGACAGCACCATTCTAGAGACTTTTTGCTCGGGTGAGGCGTGAGCAGACCATAGATAATGATGTCACTGGTATGCGGCGCTTTCAATGACTCCTTATTAACACCCTTTCATTGATTACAATTGATATCTCACCGTGCAGTGTATGTCTATGTCCTTGCATAAGACCCGCGATACAATGATGAAAGCCTGAAATTCCATCTCTAGCAGCAGCCAATCACATCCAACGATCGATCCAAGCGTAAGACTCAGCGGAGATAAATGCGATTTCGTCCCCAGTATTAAAATGCATACATGGACGACTATATAACGCCTTCCTGGCCATCTTTAACGTTTGCCAAAGGGCTGAAGCGTGCAAAAAAACCTAGCGTGTCTGATTCTTCCTCCAACGGCCCAAGAACAGGCACCACCTGTGCGCGCATAATACGGACTAAAGATCGGTACTTTCTCGCAATAGAGTCTTGCGAGAATATGCCAGACCCATTAACCATGCTCCATTCGTGAGGCAGTATCCTCACTATCACAATCTCGAAGACCACAAGAGATCTCAATGCCTTGAATGTGAACTCCCCCATCAAAACTGGCTTGCGCGGATCGCACATAAAGGTTAGATAGCAGAGTTTCCGCCTTACAGTCGGGTTCCACCGGCATGCTTTCATGCTCTCAGCGTCGTTGCACTTCCACGCAGTCGTGACATCTGGCAAGTACCAACTCATCTCGACGTTCTGAACATGCTCTCCATGATAATTTCGGAAAGGAAGCGTAGAGCGGTGGTTTTTAGAAATAGGATAGTTGATGAACAAATGATAAATAGCTTCCTTGTCAAGGAGCGGGATAATCTCGTTGCTCATCAGGCGGCAGGTCGTCACCAAATTGAGTCTATCGCAAGTATCCAATAAGCCATATATGTGCAAACGAAGTTCAGGTGGAAGCTTTGACAGGTTTCCGTGGCTATCAACTGCAAGGCTCTTGATATAGGATATATTTAATTACCGAACAAGCTTTTGAGACGCTCTGATGTAGTGAGTATCCGTCTCGCCCGTACAGGAGGCTGAAATGTTGAGCAAGCGACTTCGAGGAGAGCAACGAGACTGCCTTCCGTAGCTTTGGGAGAATGTCTTCTATCATACAACAACGAATGAGTCAAGAAATTCTTCTCGAGTTTTAGTTATATCACTGGACTTCTTAATACAGTAGAGACAGGAGATGCTTTGGTTGCCGTTAATGTGTCTGATGAGGTACTTATGATTCCAGCTTTCCTTCGTACATAGAGTGATCCTGTTGTATTTATTGAAGAGAAAGAAAGATGAGAATTTCAAAAGCGAAAAGAGAGAAGTTTCTACCAACGTGTCGATGCGAACGCTGCTACTCCTCGCTCTTTTCAAGGTACTTGATTCGATTCTAAAGAATTAATTGGCTATTGGGCAAATCGGACGTGCGCGGAGATAGCTACGGTAGACGAAGATTTAGCGTATGCAAAATCGTTTTAGCGTGTGGAAAATCGTTGCGAAAGCTTAGCATTTTTTTTATCCGTACCACGGCTTATTTCAATAGATAACCTGGATATTTAGTATTATTTTCTATTCCTATATATTATAAATA
>JASZXT010000165.1:0-44949 GCA_035521555.1 Lecanoromycetidae sp. Uapishka_2
GTGTTAGTGGTTAGATGGAGGAGGGTGTGGTGTTTTGGGGATGTACTTGAGCTGGGGTTGTCGGCTTCTGAGCTCTTTTCTTGACCTTTTGGAGCCATGTTTGGCTTAACTTGAGCTAAGCAGAGGGAAAAGTGGTGCGGACTGGAGCTGAAAAGGTAAAATGGTGGTATGTGCTGAAGCTCTTGAATGTATAGGAAAAGAGGTCAAAGAGCAGGATAGCTGCATATATATAGATATTTAGAGCAAGCATCATGGCTTCTGCAGAAACCTAAAGAAACGTGAAGTCGGTGGCGTCCGGTCTTTATTTAGTAGTCTGATACCGGCTGTATTCACGATACAATCAACTCCTTACCTAGACACCAAAGTAGGAGCTGAATGAACGCGTGTGAATTGATTCTTTCTGTGAAGAACCATGCATAGCTATCACGAAGTACTTGTTCATGTTCACTACTTTTGAATCATCCACGAAAGCAGTGTAGTAGCTACGCAATCAATCTAATTGTATTCAACGTGAAGTAGAGTATCTGGGTGCGTACGTGCGTAAATGAACCGAGGCATAGCCATGACGAATAGTGCTTTCAGCCCAGCTACGTAGAAACAGGCATGGCCAAGTCACTTTACCAAAATCCAATTAGGCGCAAGTTAGTCTCGCTTTAACTGTATGTCTTTCTGTGCGACCAGCGGCCCCAAGTAGCTAGCCGGCACACAATAGATTGGTTCGTCCATGTCACTATAAACAGAGTGGGAATTGCAATCTCCGAAGAATTGGCCTTGCCTCGGTATCTCGAGAAATTCGCATCCATTGTACTTGGTTGGGTTATCACAGGCCATGTCCCACGTCACTATCCTAAGCTGCGACAGGCATCCAGTATTCACACCTGCCGAATTAACAGTAATATTGACAGGCTGTCCGTAGTTGCCGTTTGCGTTGCAGGCATAGGCGCCGTCGAAGAGTAATTCACCCGTAGTATAATTGCTGAAAAGGGTCGTGAGCACATCTCCGTAGGTGCGAGTCATGTGGCTAAAGTCATCGAGACCAAATGCGGAGGAGTATTGGCTACTGTACCACCACTCGTCGCAGACATTTTGCTCGTTGTAGCCCTTGCAGTCGGAGAAATCGTAAGCTGTTTTGCTTCCGTTTGTCGCAAGGGCTTGAGGATTGGTATCTTGTGCGAAGACGCCATAGACGTTGTTGCCGTTAAGTGCCTGAGAGATGATATACGTGTTGAATGCATAGAGTAGGTAGTTCGTCTGGTCAGGTAGAGAAGGCGCTGACGTTGAAAAGTTGCCTTGACTAGCAAAAGCAAGAAACTCGGTGGCATTGGTCATGACCGAAACAATGGTTTTATTGAGATTGTCTTGTACAGTCTGAATGATGCTGACCATTTCAGTCTTCAATGCAGCCATCTGAATTACCTGAGATGTTTCAGAATCGATCGGGAAAAGCCATCGGCCGATCTGAGGAACAACGAAAAGAGCATTCTCGAAGACTTGTGCGAAGGTCACCCAGCCTTCAGTGAAGCCCTCGACATCTTTGGTAAGATATCCCAGACCAGGCACGAGTGCAAAGACGCCAGTCAATGTGAGGAGAACATCATCCAAGACGGTGTTCGTGGCGCTCAGGGGATCCAGGAGCTGTACAATCTGGTCGACGTTGTCCGACGCGACGCTTGCTGCGTTCCCAACCGCAGTCCACCACGAATAGAAGAATTGATTGACAGCTATGAACAAATTAGTACACTCCTCAATCTGCCATAGCGAAGAAGGGCAGAAAGTGAGGCTGTACCATATATGTTGTACGCCACGTAGAAGACTTCGGGTTGTTCCAGGAGATCATCTCCTTGCGGCGCGGTACATGCGCTAACTTTGATTCCTGTACAATCAAGCCCTGGAAAACCTTCTAGCCTCAAGAAGCAGGACGCGAAGGGTTCCTCTGTGTGACATGTGTTGTCGTCTACCCAGTCTTCGACCCATTTGGTGAGTCCCAGCTCTACCCAGCATTTATTGTCCCGGCCTGTAGTTATATTCTTACAGTCCACCTCGTCGGTTGCTGTGGTCGTCGCGCTGTTCGTGACAACGCCTGGGCTGGGATCTGTCCCATTCCCGGAACCTGCAGTGCTTGTGGTGTTCTGCGTTTGCTGCCCAGGTACTGGTACAGCTGGTGTGACCAAGGTCTGGTCTGGCGGGGTAATAGGCTGCCTTTTGATCGAAAATGCGCCGTCTTTGGGCGATGAACCTGGAGGGTGGCCACGCAGAGTGAAAAGACCAGTTACTGCGAGAAGGAACACCGTTAGAGAAGTGAAGACAACGAGTAGCTGGTGGCTGCGCATGGTGACAGCGAGATAAAGGGCTCAAAAAGTGGAGGATCCTTTGAGGCAATGGAAGGACGGACAGACCAAGGAAAGAGGTAAGCAACACCAAATAACGCACTCGGCACGGCTTGGATGGACGGAGGCATGGCATGCTTGAAGTGCATCTCGATCACTTGGTCAAGATTACTGCTAGCTTTACTCCTCTTGTGCCAGGCCAGGCTCCACCCGGTGTCCATGAGTCAAAATAGTACCGCCGTTTGTCTGCGCATCTACGTCGTCCGTTGTTATCTAATGTTCCGAAAAGGAAAATCATCTAGCATATCTCGAAGGGTGTCGGCCTGTTTATTTATTGGTCATTGGATGATCCTGCTGATAAGCTGAAAGCATAGCAAGTATAGTGGCCCATCTTTTCGAGCTGTAACTTTCGGTCTTTTCGAGAATAATTGTTTATTCTGTGGGTTTCTTCCGTTTCAAGCATTGGCGCGTCAATGAAGGCTTTATGCGAAACGCGGCAGATCTTCGATGCAGGGCCATCCAAGCGCGTGGTCGGTGTGGGGGTCTCGCGGGTGACAAAAAAACCGAGCCGTGCCAAGCCACAGCCCTGGGCGGTAACTCCACCAAAAATTGATTCCTGAAAAGCTCGGCTTTTTTGTCACCCGCGAGGGGGTCTCGAATCTCTCGATTAACAACAGGTCTTCGAATAGGAGCCCACGTACTGGCTGTGATCTCATCAGCGTATATCTGGCTAACGCAAGCAGGTCTCGTAGCTTATGGGCTTACGAGACTCGAAACACCGGATTGTGTAAGCAAAGGCACCAAAAATGTAGCAAACTCGGATAGACACGGACAGCGCCTATTCATAGCACGTCTCCCCCATGGCAATTCTCCGGTTCGCAGAATGACCCCCACGGCTGTCTTTTTGTTGACACTCAACAAAGTCAGACTGATCGCGTATCTCAGAGACTGGAAGAATTGCGAATAGAGATGACGATATGGCTGACAAACAAAGTAGACTTTTCAATCGCAAAGATAAACACGCGAAAGGGAACCGAAGGAGCTGATTTCTCTCTCTCCCGCCTCTTAGGACCCTATTTTGTAGCCAAGGAATGGTCATAGACTCTGAATTGAAAGGAACACAAAGCAACCAAAACGTCGGAGTTAGTAGTAATTTATACGTAAAGTAGAACTTAGACGATTGGTGAGTGGCTAGGATAGCCTCATCGTCTTCAGAGGCTTGCCCTGAACGGTTGGCTCGAAACAAAGGACGATCAAACAGCACTTGCTGACGGAACAGACGAGCTCACCAAGGCTGCACACCATCTCTGACAAGCACGCGGCCCACATCGTCATCTCTTTGCCCTTCCAAGACTGTTCTTACGAATTGGCCAGCTGTGGCAGGATCTCCTGCCCCAAGACTTTTGTTCACCTCCTGGTCGCCACCAAGCCCAGTAGCAAGAAAGCCTGGCGAGATGCACCATACCTTCACACCATCTTCTCTCAGAATGCGGTACCACTCTAAATCACGATAACGATAAGGTCAGCCAATTCTTGATACGGATTTAAGTGGTTTTCCACACACCTCTCATCATCATGTTCATACCACACTTGCTGCTGCGATATGCTGGGATGTTGTTTATTGCGGTGGGTGCTTCCTTTGGCCAGCCTCCGGCAGGTACCTTATTGAAAGGCATGGCAGGATTCTCCGTTCCCTTGAGAGAAGAAGTGCCGCTGGCCATAAATAAGAGGCGAGGGTCTTCGGATTTGAGTAGGAGAGGCACGAAGGTGGCTGTCATGATCTGAGTACCAACAGTGTTGACGTTCCAGGACGCGTTCCATGCTTGGCGCATCGTCAAGTGCCCAGCCAGAAATTGCTGATCAAATTGAGCGCCTAGACCAGAATTAGAGGTGACGCTATTCATGACACTCGCTAGTACCCATACCAGCATTGTTCACTAAGGCATCCAGCCTGCCAAACTTCGTCTGCACTTCGTCGAATACGCTCTGAATCGATTCATCGTCCTCGATGTCGACTTGGACAGGCCAGACTCTACTGCGAGTAGACGGGATTTCCTTTGAGACAGCATTGGTCGCCTGTTCCGCTTTGACCAGGGACCTTCCGCCAACAAGTACCTCATAGGCTTTTTCAGAGCTACAAAGAGCTCTGATCATCTCAAAGCCAAGACCGGTATTTGCTCCCGTCACCAGAACTATAATCTTATGATCCATTGCTTGCAACTGGGGTTCTTTCGTACTTTAATGGTAGATATAATGACGGACAATGTAGTGATAATATGCACGGATTAGTTGAGGGTGCCTGCCTTTTCTCTCTTCTAATAGCAAGCCTCGGACTTAAAGCCGTTGGAATCGTCGATCGGTCATTGGCCAAATTGAACTTCTCACCCGACTCGCCCGGGTCACGTGATGAATGTTTCGACTCGGCCGACAAACCTCTGGTGCCGGAGTCATATGGTAGGCATGATATTATCGTCCGATAGATTCAAAAAGTGCTCGAGATATGCCCACGAGGAGTCGTCCATCGGCATAGTCATAGATTTGCTTCCCGCCCAATCGGTTTCCGTCTGCCGGGGGGCAAAGTTTTGCGGACAGTGTGGTGGCACAACATCATGAGCAGTTGCCTCGTCGTCCCCGAACGGCGATTGCATCAGAGGCAATTCAAACAGACTTGCGGAAAGACGAGACTCGTTCATTACGTTCCAGTTATTCTCCTTGTCGGGGTTTCCAAAATGCAGCAGCGTAGCATTGACGACTCTTTGTACCCTCCCGCTGTCCTTGCTTCTCCCTGATTGTTCAACACAGATATCTCGAGCTCGTAGCAACAGCTGAAGAGTCTCTGCAGACTGTACATTGGGCGCTGCAGTATTCTGACTGCTTGCGCAGAGTACCAGGCACAGTACCATTACTCCAAGCAGGTAGTCATGCCAGGTAATGTTACTCATGAACCAGCGCTCTGTCTCAACCTGGCCGCCAGGGAGAAACTCCTTATACGTATCGTTGAAATGTCGCACGATACTCGACGCCGCGTCGTAGCAGATTCGGATGCTATGCACCCGCCCTTGAGTGACATACGGGCGATGCAAGACACAAAGACACTTCTGGTATAAGAAGAACACGCACAAGCGTGTAACAATGAGTGACGGGGAGTCAACGACGGATTCGGCCATTAGTCGTGGGCGCAGACTTTCTGGGAGAGCCGAATACACGTTTCCAATCTCGGTATCGAGTTCATCAACATCACTGGGATTTTTCGTTCCTGTCGACAAAGTATGACGAAGAATTTTTTCGAAGACCGCCATAAGCCTGTGCTTCGCAATGTAGAATATTATATCAGTAACCTCAGAGTCTGGGCGAGCTGGGGGCAGCTCCTTTGTGTCTTCATCGAAGTCAGAGTCCTGGAGATTCCTTGGGGGGCGCGTGTCCCAAGTCGGGAATTGAATATTGCTGGGAAGTCCTAGTTGGAAAGAGATCAGCAGGTCCAATTGCATGCACAAAGACCAAGTACGCCGCCGCATCTCTCCCTCGAAAGCTGATAGTTGGAAGATGTCCGGATCTCTATGGTAGCCCATTTTCATTGCAAGACGGATAAGTAAGCCAAAGATGAGGCCTGAATCGGGCGACATGCCAAGACCCGTCAAACAATCCGCCTGGACAAACAGTAAAAGGGACTCCAGCGAAAAAGGCTTCGGGCGAAAATATTCGCCGAGGGCCAGACAGTGAGCGGAGGCGACGTTGTATCTATTATCAGGATACGTGGTTTCCTTGCCTAAGGTAAGGGTATTATTAGCTATGTGGCAGATCGAGAACAACATAGAAGTCCATAGGACTGGTGCCCTCAAAGGATCTCTCCAGAATTCCTGATACAGTCTCCGGAAGTATGAAGCGTGTATAAATGGTGCACAAACCCCCCTGCTTCGAAAGTACGCAGCTATGAGGCGATCAGCCTCCTGCCTCGGAGGCAAGTACTGGACGAGCACTTCTTGAAATGACAAAGGGGCTACAGAACCGAGGATCAGACTGGTCGCAGCCTTCTCTTCGTTTCCAACCATGTCATCGTCTGGCGTGGTAGCTGGACTGGGTGAAATGGCGGATCTGAGTCCTTGAATATCCTCTAGCATTGCAGACCAGTGAGTTGAGCCATTATACACCATTTGATCAGATGCAAAGGTTCCGGGCCCTAAGCTAGATTGTTCTCGGTTCTTGTCTTGGTCAGTCACTGGGTGAGAAGTAGTATTCTCGTGAAGGTGGGAGCCACCTCCGTGTTCAGAAAGCTGCTGAACAAGCCGCTCCAGATGCTCGAGGCGCGCTTCAGCTTGCAAGCGACGCTCTCGTTCATTTTCCAAACCATTTACGAATCGCTGGTATGTGCAGGAGGCCTCGTCGCGTCTTCTTGCGCAAGAGGTACATGGTATATGGCGGTCACATTTCAATTTCCGTCTTCGGCATTCAGTGCATGCGAGTAGCTCTCGATTCCTTGTGATGGTACGTCTTTGTGCAGACTCCATTTTGCTGTCAATTTGTCTTTGGCTTCAGACCAAGACAGCAGATAAATCCCTGTCATTCATTGGATAAATTTAGAGTACGTGGACCCTGGTCATGCAGGCACGGAAAAGAATGACAGCGGCGGGCCAGGGATCTCGTAACTTACGAACAAGCCACTCAACAGCTTCGAAGTTGTAGTGATACGAGCTCATGGGCAGCTATCATGTAAGAATGAAGAGGCGTTTGGGTGGACCGGCGAATGATTAGTCATCGTGAGCTAAGTCTTGATTGGTCAAACCGGTAATATTGTTGAGGTCTGACAATGTCTGACTTATGTTTACCGTTAGATCCAAAATATGAGATACCTTTAGTAGAGGACTAGAATTTGCCAAGCTTTACTGTCTGACCCAGATTCAACGTTAGATCCATAACATGAGACTCCTTCAGTAGAGGACAAAGACTTGCCAAGCTCAAGGTATCAAGCGCTCGATTCTCTGTCAACAACTTCCTCAATCGCAGCCGCGGAGCACTTGTTCTATCATGTGGTTCGAGGCAACGGACTGGCTTTGCGGACTCGCTGACAATTTCTACGAAATCTTCATTCAGGTACGCCTTCGACCAGGAAACATAGGTCATCTACATACGGAAGGAGAGTCTTACGTTTTATCAGGTTCTTTGACTTGTTCTCCATCGGCACAAACGATAGATAAGCCAAGGGTCATGCTAATCGTACTGTGTGATGGACATGTAGCTGAAAGTCCTCATCGATAATCCGCAACAAATTACTCCTTCTACTGCCCATATAAGAATTCGCTGGCATATCTCATTGCTTACTATGTGTGTACTGTTCGGCGCCGCAACCTGCTTGTAATACCAGAACAAGCATTTAGGTCAAGATCCTTTCTGGGGCCTTTGAAATCGCAAATTACAGCCTCGCTTCTATTGCATTCTCCAGACTAGGCTAATACATGTCGAGTGGAACGAGTGTGGTGGGATTGGTTCTCTGAGCTAGGTGATTATTGGATAAATGGTCTGAGTTTTGGGCTCTGCCCTCAAACTGCCTGAGATCTGTTCGATTTAGTGTGGCAGCCCAGAGTTTGAAGTACTCCGACCCCAGGGTTTGCTTTGAGTTTTGTTGACGATAAACATCGACTCGTGCTCGCGTCACCCTGTTATAGTACGGCCGCATGTCTTTGCAGTCTCTGTTCGTCGTCTGATGGCGACTCTGAGAAACTTCCTTACAGTCGAGCCTTGGTGCTCTCCGTGATCTTACAGTGTGGGTGAGTGGGTCTGCCGAAGCACGTCACTGCTTCAGGCGCTTGAGCCAATCGAGAAGCACGCTTTCCAGAATCAGAGAAAGAGAAAAAACCCCATACTCGTGGGCCGGTTGGCTAGAATTCCTGTACTGTTGGCCGCGACTAAGGCCGCGACCGCGGTGTAGCCGGACCGTAATTCTGGAACCCTACAATTACCCTCATTCTGCAGTCACATTGACGCCGCCACTACGTTTTCTTCGCGCTAAAGACTTTCATCGTTGACAAAAACGACTGTCTCGCTCGCGCACACGGTCAAGCAGATTTCCAGGGGTACTGCGTGATGTGCAAAGGAAATAAGGTTGAGCAAGAAGTGGACAATGCAGGAGTCCGATTAGACTCGGGCTGATTGGGAAACAAAGCTGGATCAGCCATGGTGAAAGGCTCTAGATAATGACTATGTAGTAGGGGGTTCAAATCTTTCCGGGGCCGCTTGGCGAATGGCCTTTACTCAGCCCCTGTGCTGCGGTGAGCGGTCGCAGGGCTGGTCCTCTCCTTTCTCAACCGCGTTAAATGTCAACGAGCCTTGAGAGGATGAATACGAGTACTGCGACCTCTTGAAAAGTTGCGGTGAGGATTGATAGGCTTGTCAACGCCAGGTCATGTCAGTGGGCAGTGCAAATGAAAAGAAAAAGTGGGTTTCCATCAGTGCATTGGAATTTGTCAAAGAAGTCTTGTTTATGCTCTATTCAATAGGTATCTAATGGATCAAAAGCCACCCGAAATCTATTTTCCCAACACTTGATGCTGCCACCGACGCCCCGAACTACAACGCCATCCGCTATGCCGAGATTCCAAATATCCTCCCAACACCTTGTCCACGCTCCAATGCAGCCCTGTCAAACTCCTCTATCATGCCAGCGCTGTAGTAATCCAATACTCCTCTCCACCGCTCTCAGTGGCTCATACTGATGGCGTCGGTAGGCCATTCCTATCTCGATTTATTGCCCCCTTTGTAGGCATATTGAGCACTGTACTGCGTCCAAGGGCCGTTTGCTGGAGGTGACTGATAGTATTGCTGCGGTTGATACCCATTGGATGCTACGATACAGTTGTGAGCCTTCGAGCTGACATATGTAACGTCGAACTGCACTTACAGCTATATTGACCGCTTTGAGACTGACCGCTATTAGCTTGCGGGGACTGAGAATATTGATAGCTATTGTTCGGATCGAGGTAATCGTTGCTTGAAGATTCGCTATACGGCATAGTACTCCTTCGTTCTGTCCTCGCTACTGAATGAATGGTTTGAGTTGAAGATGTGATCGATTTCTTTTACACTTGATCGTGTGAATCGTGAGATCCGAACACAGTCTACAAAGTAGGCCATCTTGGACTCTTTATTCCTCTGCATTCGACTATTATCACTCTCAATCTCTCCGGTTGACAGTGGTTATTCTCGCCGGTTGAAATATGGTTTTACGACGACGAAGCATACAGAAATTTGAGTCACAAATCATCGCTACATCCTTTTTAGATCCAAGCATAGAGTATCTTGCGCAATAGCCCGTGATATGCTTCGCAGGATATGGCTAGTCCCAAAAAGTGAGGCTTCTGTGTTCGTAATGTAGATGCTACCAATATCATTGGTTGACAGCTAAGCAAGACACCAACCATATTGGCACGAGTTGCACTGTCGAAACGCCATGGCAGGCGGCTGTGCACGTATCCAAGACCATGGCCAAAGCACCTCGAGATGGAGACGTTGATGCCGGGGTCCAATTCAGTCTTGTCTCGCGTATGTTTTAGCAGAGCTAGTAGTTTCCTGATGAGGAAAGGAGCTAATGGCCAAGGGAGTGATACAAACCACAAAACACACAAGCTAGTGCAACAATCTTCTGAATGGTATGATCCGGACACGGTGAGTGAGCGAAAATGCCTCATGAGATACAGGGTGAGGCGGTGTCTATACTGCGGAGTCGTTATCTGCGCAATCTTCTTCCTGATTGGTCGTAGGAACACTGTGCATGATTGACTAGGCCTGAAAAGACCAAGCCTTAGACCATAGCCCCAATTACGGGGCGTCAAGATCTCCTCAGCCACATATGCTAAAGCCCCAAATTCTCAGTCGTACGCACACAATTATGACATCAAAGTATGCAATATGGAATGATTGCGCGCTTTGGCAGTTGTTGCCTGACCTTGGTGGTAGAACGTGATGACTGAGCTTAGCCAAAATTCAAAATTGCTGTGGCGAGGCGCTAGAGAGCCAGCCAAAATCCCCGAGAAGCACAAAGTGGCCGGTTAAGGCAGATAAATGCTATGGTTCGCAGGTTTGGCGAACCATCATGAAGGAGCCTCTAGTTGTGCGGAAACGAAATATAACCTGTCAGAAATAAACCGAAACACTCCCCGCAACAAGGCATTGTTCAGACAAGGCTACCTTTGCAAAATGTCAAGCCCTGATCGCCCTCTTTCTTCTCACCTAGATTTCTCAGGCCTAGATGCAGACGAGCTTGAAGCATTACTCCGTGTGCCAGAGGTAGATTTCGACCGGTCGCTCATTGGAATACCGCCATGCGAGAATGATAACCCATATTACTACCCTCCTTCAAACCCAGAAAGCCCGACGAATATTCCATCGAGTGACCACCAGTCTCACGCACCTCTTACTAACGATGCAGTACACCTCAATAATAGCTCCCTCGTGGTCCATAATTCCTACGCGCAACAATCAGCGTCCTCACAGCCAGCATCCCATGCTTCAAGATCGCCCATCCCACAAATCACATTCGATGAACTTCCAACATCGACGCCGCAGCTTATGCTCCTTATTCCCGACCTAGGTCTTGCTAGCCAGGAACCTCCTCTTTCCCCAGGACTTCTCGATACACTTTCACGATTGTCCGATCATGACCTCCTTACGCCAACCTCGTCCTCTTCCATTGGATACACTAGCTCTGAGAGCATGGACTGGGACATGATAGATGACGATAGCCTCAACGTGTTTAGCGAGCAGGATCAACAATACCTATATGAAGATGAGCATCAGTATCACAGCGTCCTTCAACCATTGCAACAAGAGGAACCACTCAGCCCACTAGCCCATCGTCCTAAAAACCCCTCGTACCAAGGACTTCTGGATGATCAATACCTTTTGACCGGTGAAAAACATGTCGCACCAGGATCGCCAGGAGGCATGAGCCTATCCAATATGGTAGAAGACGGGCCAAGTACTGCCAATCAGGGAGCTTGCTCAATGCCAACCAATGATTCGCCTCCATCGGGTGGAAAGCATAAGCGTAAGCGGCTTACACAAGAGAAGTTGAGGCAAGTGAATAGGATGAGAAAATTGAAGGCGTGTATACGCTGCCAGGTACTCCGCATCAAAGTGAGTTGTGGGTGCATCATATGTTTTTTTAGCTGCGGACTGAACTAGAAACCAGTGTGGCTGTGGCGATAGCTGCCGAGCGTGTCAGCTTATCCAAGACCAAGGGACCGCCAAAATTTGGAAGATGCCATGCTTTCGTGCACGCCTGAGTGATGCAGGGGTTTTTAGAACAGGTCAGTAGACCTTGATATTGATGCCATTCCTATTAACATGTCATAGGATGGTTGAGCTTTCCCCAAGGTGTTCGCAAGATTGACGAGTGGGCTACAGAAAACAATGTAGAACTTAGACTGTACCATGTTGGCGTTTTCAACGATGCTCGATTTCCAGAAGATCGCCCAAATTTGAGGGTAGTCTGCCGCCAATTCAGTCCGCTACCAGAGGATCGGTTGAGCAAGTCCTGGATCAGTCACGGTCAAAAAGTGGACTTCGAGCTTCCAACGTACGCCATTCCGGAACGTCAATTGAAAAAGACCGCCGAAAAACTTGATGAACTCATTGCTGCAAACTTTCACAGACTACTCACGGAGCTCACCTACAGTCAAGACGAGATAGTAACCAAAGCACTAGCAGAAGCAGCCAGACATGCTGAAGATGTAAGTGACGAGAAGCACCCTTGTTCCTGAAATTCCGCTGATCTGTCAAGTGCGAGATGCTTCAGCGTGCCTTGCATATCGCCATAATGACCCGACTCGCATCCAAAAGTTTCAACATGACTGGTGCCGAGACGTTGGGACTGGTACCAATCGAGGATGTCGAATCGCCGTACTGTGGTCGCATTCCAATTCCGCCCTTCCTGGATGCTCAACTCGATAGTATATTGATCGGTAAAATGGGGCGCATCCAGAAGAAGGTGCTATCAGAGCTGAAGAGTACAATCATGAGTTCCGATAGAAGACAGAACTGGTTCAGGATTTTCCTGACCGTTCTGGTACTCTTGTCGAACCTCGAATATGTTTACCAAAAGCAATGTGAGCAGATGCAACGTTATATTGGAAGCGTAAGAGAATCGTGTGCATCAGCATAGTGGCTGTCGTGCTGATTGAGACCTAATTTAGTGTCAGCAACCTTCAAGCATGATGAATTATTGGAAGCATTCCGCCGAAATCTTGATTGTCCACTTCCACGCGATAAGCCAAGGAAATATACCCCTCACAATCGATTGGAAGGAAGAGGACCGACAGGCAGCCGGCATGGACGATAGAGCTATGGCCTTCGTTATCCACCTGAAAGGCTTAGTGGAAACCCGCTGTATGCACCCTTTGCAGCGAATCACTTCATTAGCTGACCAATCGCACCAGTTCGCGAGCTCAAGGACCGAGCAAGCGCCGCTCCAGAGACACCTTTGAAATGGATTTCGACCCTGCTTCTACCCCCCAAAGATGCATGAGGTCACAGTTTCTTGGTTCGGCAAGTATAGGCAGATACTCATCGAGCAATGATTGATCGCGTTTTTTCGTCGCCATGAGTGGGAGGGGAAATGCTTATGAGTCCTTTGTTGGGTCATTGTGTAGGACTTTGGTCCTTTTCTTTCTTTCCTTTTGTTAGATGCTCTAGGCCTCCCACGATCTCGCTTACACGCGAATTGGGTGCGACCAGATCACCTTGAGCGGCAATGATCGGCGTTGCTATGCAGACAGCTGCGTAGCGTGCATATACCATCCACATAGAGGTGCGGGGGTCACTGATTTGATGAACACGTTGTTTAGTGTACCTTGACCAACAATTCCCCGAACAGCATCCAATGAGCTACAATGCGGCTCTGCGGGTAATAAACATTGAAATATGTGCTTTTATATGCCCTGGAAAGCTACTAAGTGTCGTCAGCATGAACATTCTGTTCTATACTGCGAACTCAGGAACCGTGGTTTCCAAACATGGCTCCTCACGCACTCAGAGACCATCATGACACCTCGGGATATTCCCCTTCCATTAATCCTTTCGAAGAATGGTTGCCACGTAGAAAGGCCACTCCCAAAGCGAAGGTGCTCGCCCCTGTGGAAACGCAAATCCTCAATAGCGCTTGCGACTCAGTCATGAGCGAGAATTTCAAGTCACCCTACATCTGGCACTTATCTCAGGATGAGATAGGAGAAATTGAAAGGAGCGTCGGATGCTTTCAATGTACACTTCTGTCCTTTTCCTGAAGCCTTCTCGCATTTGACTCATTTGGGTCAGCTCTAGAACTGCCGCTCCACGCCATCAACAAGCAGACATTCTCTCTTACCGAAGCCCTTAGTGCGAAGCTTCACGATGTACTTGGATCGATCTATGGGCAACAACAATTCCTGATACTCTCCGGACTGGACCCGTCGCATTACACCGATGTCGAAAATGTCATGATTCACGCCGGGCTTTCATGCCATGTAGGCGGCAAACGAGGCATGGCCGGGCGCGAAGGAGGTGACAAATCCGTTCTCAGTAAGCTCGATGTATTGGGGACGAAGGTGCCATTCATCTAACGCAACGCCAAGATCATATTATTGCAATGATCTCAAGCCCCAAAGGAAGCACAGCCCAGTATCATGGCCCTCCAAACCAGACGCGAGATATCGTGAGCTCACTGCGCTTCATGCTGAAATTGGCGCTAATGGGCATGATAGCCATTCCACACTGATAACGGAGACATCGTTTCTCTGTTCACTCTCTCAACAAGCCAACATGGGGGTAGCTTCTACCTAGCCAATTCAACCACAGTGTTCGAAGAACTCAAAGACCTCAAACCGAAGCTTGCCCAAGCTTTAGTGGATGATTGGGTGATGGTAAGGTAAGAAGTCCACAAGCCTGAAACAACAATACGATGCTTTAAGGCGAATCACATTCGGCTTCTTCTAGACAGGAGTAATGGCTAACGGAAGCGTCACAGCGGCTGTCCAGACCGAGCCTTTGACATCAGACCAGTGGTGTATCCTGACCACAGCTCTGGCCAAGTCCTCATGAACTGCTCTCGAGCTCGCATCACGGGTACTCCCTCCGCTCCACGTCCTGCCTCACTAGCTTCTCTCACGAAGACTCAGCGGCAAGCGCTTGATGCTTTGCATATTGTGGCTAGGAGGCGAGCTATCGAGATTCAGCTCCAGCCTGGTGACATGATCTTCTTCAACAATTTGAGCTTGTTACATGCACGGGATGCTTTCATTGACAATGCAGCCGACGGAAGTAAGCGCCACTTGCTACGTCTGATATTGAGAGATGATGAGATGGCTTATGCACTGCCACCGCAATTGGCATCAACGTGGAAGTCGATATATGAACACAACGTTGCGGAGGAGTACTTCCCAATCAAGAGCGAGCTATTCAGCTTTGCCTTGTCCCATTGATCAAGCCGCTACTTAAGACCAGAATAAGCAGTTCTCGTCTCGACAGGCATAGGGGTAAACATGAAGCACCGCACCGGACTAGCTAGAGTTGGGCATGGTACCTTTCTTGGGTCCGGACTGGCGTTCTCAATCCTTCGGCTCTTGCGTCATTTTTTCTTTTGAGCCCGTAGTATTCAGAGTACTTTCATCTCACAAATTGAATGCCTCTCGTGAGAGTTTCACGGCCACTCCATGTGATATCCGGATAACTTGGTGCATCTTCCTCCCGCTGTGACCGGCTGGCAGTCTTGGCGTCTCCCGGTATCGAGATATCTTGATGGTGGTGCCTACCAAGGCTATGGTAAAGCCATGCCAACCAATCCCACGGATAGATCAAATCATTGGGACGCTGAAGGGCGATGCCATCGTGCATACTGAGACTGGCCCAGTCTTCGTGGCCCATATCCGTGCATGGATTATCTGCTTGTCTTGTATCGAGAGCTGATGATTGAACACGGGTAGCATCATGTGTATACCGGTGTGGAGGCGGACCAAGTGTCGTATTCACAGGAAGAATTTCCCGTAGTTCAACGTCTTTCTCGATGCGTCCTCTTCTCCCATGTAGATACACTCCCTTCCGTCCTGGAGGCACCAGTAGCAACTCCCTAAAGAGTCGGGCTCTGATCCGTAGCAGGCGATACCACGGGCGTAGCAATACTGGCAGGCTTTGGGTCTCTCGGACGGAAACCCTATTCCCATACCAACTCCCCCTCTTGAATCGACAGCCGAGAACATGGGCGGTGGAATGAGTTCTTCGATCGCTTTGAAGCTACAGTTTTTCACAGATCCTGCTAGAACGTCCTGGCTCCCTTGCTCAATCCCTTGTTGGGTAGGTAATAAGCTCATTGTACCGAACAATGTTCGTACCTAGTCAGCTGTCCGTACAACGCTGCTTACGGATCAGGTGAGTGAATTGGATTCTCGGGAAGCGATTGGCAATGAGTGAAGGCGCAGCTTGTACATAGGTTGAAGGCCAGAAAATATAGGGTTGATAAGACGATAATTTTCCATCCTGGCCGCTGGCCAGCCTGGCCAGCGAAGAACAGGACAGCTAGCCAGGATAGGCTAGAGCCAGGTAGGACCAGGACAGGTTAGTTTGGTACGTATAGGACAAAGTATAGGACAATGACGAGTCGAGCGAGTATCTCAAAGTGCTCATGATACTACAACTCCCCATTTACCGAGCACCTACACATGACACTCCTCGAGGTACTATCCAACTTTGTATATGTCGTTCTTGTACGGCGTTCACTCTAAAACCTAATTATCTCGGACGAGCTAGCCTTATGTGGCATTCGTTTTGGTCGATTTATATTTCCAAATTCCATAATTCTACTCTTCTTTCTCGACCTACCATGATTTCGCTTTGAAATACTTGCAAAGGGAAAACCGAGTATCCATGGTTCTTAACTCTCAACTATCATAGTATTGACTTCTGTCAAAAGTTTTCAAGAATTGCTAGGGCTTCTTGAGCAAGTCTTGATTGAGTGACTAATCTCTATAAAGTCTTACATGATCTTCGAGGTCCGTGATGATAATGGGTACTAACTTCTCAAATGTGTATGTTGAAAAATCATAGCGGAAGAACTATCTCGTTTCTGCTACCGTTGTCGAGCGTAGTTATTACAGCCATTCACAGAAGTCTATGTATCTATGTCCAGTTGACAAGTTACGGGGAAGCATCCGGCTGGAAACGTCTCCATGTTTGCAATACACTAGACCCCTCGTTGTCATTCCACGGCTGGCTATGAGAGAAGGACTCGTTATTGTAGATGCTCCTCGTGACTTGCTGTCATTTTTTTGACTGGTCAAAACGCCCAACACTCTTTTCGTCTACGATTGCATAACCTACTGAGTAAAAGGCTCCAGTCTTTCTAGTCTTGTTGGGGGAAATTGTTGAGCTGAGTCTTCCCCAAGCGTTGAGTATTTAAACATGTTTCATCGTCGTCGAAATGTGACAGAGGTGACATCCCAAACGAGATTCGAATACTTGAGATGAACAAGATATGGGCGACAGGACTTATATTTGAAGGTCAAGTCTTATTGTTGAAACTCTCAAAGTGGACGTTACGTCATTGAATGGGACGTGGAACGGTTTCCCTTTGTCAGAAATGCTCTCCACAATTCTGCTGCAATCCTTCTTCTGTAATGGTTCTCATGGAACAGCATGAGACTAACCATGCAGGCATACACGTGTACCATGGCTGGGCTACCAAGGATGGGGACAGCCCTAAACATTGGGCGCAGTCTAATAAACCTCTCCGCAGAATTGCGTCGGACTGAAGGGTACTGCCGATTGGCGGATCGCTCCTTGTAACCGCGTTCGCTGGTCCAATTCAACAGGAGTCAAGAGATTGCTGATCGGCTTCGCGCAGCCTGGGCGGGGAGCCTCAACATCGCCCAACAGTGCTGGAGACTTTTTGACGCAGTGCTTGCACTGGTGGACCAGCCCAGCCAGCTGGCTGGCCTAGCCTACACGCTACTGCTGAGGCTAGCTGCCAAGACTGACCGTTTTGAATGAGGCTGGGCTAGACTGGGCTGTGATAGGCTGGCTTCCCAGAGTAACGCTAGTCATATGCAGCTAGCTCTTCGACTGGAGGGTTTAGGAGTAGTGAACGGTTTTCTTCCGTCTTAGCTCAGCAAGTACTGGCCGGGCTAGCGCAAGCACTGAACACTAGTAGGTATGAGTGGGGGTTGGGTCGTGCAGTAGTACGGTTCGTGTGGACTGTGGGTTGTCTTCTCCACCACAATAAGAAATACTTTGACAAGTCAGAAGCATACCCTCCTCCACCAGACAATCAAGCACCCAGGCTGAGGAAACAGAACATTCAAAATCATGGTCTCAATACAAATCCAAGAGGGCGAGATCCCCTTCCCCATCTCCGGGCTGGATAAACCATGCAACACCTGGTACAAAATCATCGGCAACCTCAAGTCCGATTCTTACCCATTAGTAGCATTGCACGGTGGTCCCGGCGCCTGCCACGAATATCTTCTCCCCCTCCAAGACCTCTACGAGCAATATGGTATCCCAATCATCCTCTACGACCAAATTGGAAACGGCAAATCCACACGCCTCAAAGAAAAAATGGGCGACGAAGACTTCTGGACCGAAGAGCTCTTCCGTGCCGAACTCGACAACCTGATTGATCATTTCGGGCTTCGAAAGCGAGGGTTTGACCTTTATGGACAAAGCTGGGGCGGTATGCTGGCTAGTAAATATGCGGCACTGCATCCTGCCGGTTTAAGAAGGCTAGTGCTTTCTAATGCGCCTGCGAGTATAGAGCTTATGCTGCAAGGGATGAATAAGCTGAGGGCGACGTTGCCGATGGAAGTGCGGGAGGTGCTGGATAGATGCGAGAGGGAAGGGATGGCGGATTCGGAAGAGTATGAGCAGGCGTGCTTGATGTTTTATAAGAGGTTTTTATGTAGGCTTGATCCGTGGCCGGAGGAAGTTGAGATTTGCATGGAGCATTTGAAGAATGACCCGACTGTTTATCAGACGATGTGAGTGAATGCTTGCAATGATAGAAGCTGATTTTGATTGCAGTCAGCATCATTGCTAATTGGTGATACATAAATAGGTATGGGCCATCGGAGTTCTTCGCCACTGGACCTCTTAAATATTGGACGGCAATTGACCAAATGCACAAGGTTAAAGCGAGCACGTTGCTAATCAATGGGCGGCATGATGAGGTGCAAGATCTGGCTGTAATGCCATTTTTCGAACACATCCCCAAAGTGAAATGGGTTACGCTCGAGAATTCAAGTCACTTTGCTCATCTTGAGGAAAGAGAGAGATACATGGAGATTGTGGGTCTGTTTCTCACGTCCAGTATTTGAATCTGGACCATCTTCCTCTCCTTGACTATCGAGTGAAGTGTGGCAAATGTGACAAAGCCCAAATAGTATTTGTGTAGCGGATGGTGTCTTAGAGACCCTTCATAAAAATTGTGATGTTGTGAATGATAGCTTCCTTCACGGACGAAAAGAAGCATCGTGCAGATTTGGTGGTGGCAACTGTCACTGCTCTGCTCAGATGTAGCAGACAGTAGTGATAAGTAGTGTACTTGGTGAATACTAGATGCAGCCAAGACCCTTAACCAGCAACCATCGCCTCCCTCGGCATCTCTCTTCTTTCCATACCATCGGCCTCATCCACCTCCTCCCTTTCCGATCTTCCTTTCTCCTTAGCTCTAGCTTTTTCACGTACAGCCTCCTCCTCCAACCTTCTCTTGTCCTTCTTGCTCAGAGTCAGACTTCCATTCTCGAGCGCCTCCTTGGGCAACGGCCGGACATACGGCTGACACACCCACCAAGGTCTTTTGCAAGCTTTGACTGTAGCTATCGAGCTCTCATCCTTGCCATTGTTTACTTCCTGTTCCTTTTCGGTTTGGGCGTCTTGATCTTCGTACTTGGCTGGGTCGGCTTCGTAGTCTAGGAGACCCTCTTTCGTAGCGCACTCAACCATTCGAAGCACGTTTTCAAAGGCGGGTATGTCGCCCGCGCGGGACTTCGCCAGTGCATCGCGAATGTCGTGATGCTTGGCTACTAATGGACGGAGAATGTGGAACAGGTGAGGTTGCATTGCGAGGAGGTTGGGAGATGTGGGCTTGAGGTATTTATTGTCACGCCTTTGCTTCTTTGTAGGTGGTTGACTGTCTAGGGGCTCTTCAGCTGCTCTCTTCTGCTCTGTGGGAGGCTGATCGCGTGGTGGATCGGATGGTAGGAAGAGTGGGTTTCGGTCTGGCACAGGCTTCTCGAGGACATATTTGTAGATGATATCCATGTAGCGTCTGAAGACGGCATCCATCCGATAGCCACCTCGTCCATTTACTCCCCTCCAATATTCTCGCCCTTCCATGCCGACATCTGGGGCCTTTGCAAAGATAGTCGGGTCATAAAGATTGCCCTCAGCACTCATGACGCCATCAGCGCCTGTCTCCTCAAGACACCTTTCTATGTCTTCGTGTCGCAAGATATTGCCATTGGCGAAGATGACCGTCTCTGGAGGTAGATTCTCCCTCAGGTATCGCAGAACAGGCCAATCTGCCAACCCGGTCTTGTGACCTTTCTGGTCCCTCTGCCTCCCGTGTACCGTAATGATGCTTGCACCAGCCGAAAGTATCATCTTAGCGTAGTCTAAGGTCTTCTCTTTCGTCTCTAGAATTCGCATTTTTGCGGTTACTGGTATGCCGAGGTCCATATGTAGCTTGTTGATCAACCTGTAAATCAAACCCCAATCCTCCTGCAAGAAAGCTCCGTAGTTCCCCCTCCTCGCAATCCCTTGTGGACAGCCCAAGTTCAAATCGACTGCATCACAGTATGGCTCGACGTAGCGGGCCGCTTCTAGAAGCTCGTCCGGGTCATTGGCGCAGAATTGAACGACGAGCGGTCGATCGATTCGGGGATTACCATCTAGATATACGTCTGCTGAAGGGGTCTCGTGATTTTGTTTTGGATGAGATGCCAGCCCTGATCTCGTAGGCTGGAAGTGGTGGTCACGAAATTTGGGTGTCTCCGTGAACATTCGCGAGTGTATCATAGGTGTATAGGCCAGAAGGCTCGTCATTAGCTCAGGAGGCAGAAACGACCTAGTCAGTATCCGCCATACCTAGCTTCCTGTCAACATGGCCCATTACCGGAAGACATGAAGGGAAAGGCGTACGAACTCGGACTGGTCCACCATTGGCGCGAGTACCCACTTTGGCTTCCCCATACGCTCCCAGAATACTCGCCCAGTCTCTTTGGGCTTTTTAGACGGCGAGACTTGCCCGGCAGGTGCCGTTGTGATGAAGCCCTCAGCGCTCGCGGTTGGACCCGTGGTTGTCATTATAATGAACGGCCTCGCTGTCACTTTGAGAGGATGCCAACTTAGTCCTGATAGACGAGCAAGCCTTGAGGCTTGCTTGAAGATAGTCTCCACTGTGGTGGTCTTTGTTGTTGACAGGGGATTGAGATTGGATCGCAAAATATTAAGAACCTCTCCTGTCGATTACTTTAGGGACATGCGCATGATTATCTTAAGGCCAAGGCCCTAGTTTCATGGGCACAAAATTAAGGGTGTGATACCCGGAGCGAGCGCCTAAGCGCATTTTCCAAGGTGACCGAGGTAACTTAGATCTACCTAATAAGCACGAAAACCTCCGCTGGGGTACGAGATTAGCATAAAGAAAAGAATGTCATTTGAGACTGCCAATGAAGACCCTCGCCGTCCATAATACCATGAACAAAAGCATCACCAAGAAGACGATAGCAATCATCAGGGCCCTGATGGAGAAGATACGGAACGACTGCCCCAGCAACGATCACCACCTCATCGCCCCTACTAGTAGTATCTGGACCAAGCCCAATGTACCCTTTCGAAGTTACGAAAGGACGCCGACCTTGGTTGACGATTTTGATGGCAGTGAGAAACATCGAAGAAAAAACTTCATCATCGCAAACTTTTTCCCAAGGTAGGGAGAGCAGTCGGTATGATAATCGGCTAGCGTCGGATGCTCTGACTGTCCTAGTATAGCCTGTGTCTAGGCTGATATCTTGGTCAAAAATCAGACTTCTCCAGATGGCATCTTCAAGATCTTCGGGCGTACGATATGCGGACGCATAGCCGGCGAGGCTCTTGCCTACAGCTCGGATCCACTCACTGTCATGTGCCCACTGCTCTTTCCACGACAATGGATTGCCCTTTTCAAGGTCATACTTAGGGCCAAAGGCTGTTATTTTGTCGAAAGGCGAACCCGAAATAGTGAGTATGTCTCTTCCATCGATGTGCTGGAAAAATAGCGACTTCTTTAACTTCATTCCAGCTTGGAAACCCATCTGTAGATTAACAATCTCAATTGGTAAACTCCAGTCTGGAGTCCATGAAGGTAGACCGGGAACCCCATTTTTGTGAGTGCATATGGAAAGCATGTTTGTACCAAATTCGCCTTCCAGCAGACACTTGGCCACACTAATGTACACTTCTGGGCAGGTCTTCGAATAGTCAGGCTGAATTCCAGAAACTTCAGAATCTCTTATAAGCCCGAGGAATGCATAGACTTTATCTCGTGGATCCGAAGCATGCAGGTTGTGGGCCCCCATCAACAGAAGTCGATCCAGATCGAAAGGCTGTTTCTCGGTTGAGGTGTTGCCAAAGTAGTCTTTCCGAATTTGGAGCATATTCCCAAGGGGATTATGGACACCCGTTGTCGGAACATTTGCAGACGCTATGTCTACCGTAAACTCTTTCGCCCATTTTCCATATTGGGCACCCTTCAAAGCTGTATTCAAACATTCGTAGAGTCCTATGGCCGCATTCATCTCGTCAGCTGGCAAGCGTTTGGTTCCGCAAACAAATACTGGACGCCGCGATACAGCTAGTTCTTGCATCACCCAAGAACGACTTCCCCAACGGCGATGCAGCAGATTGTTGATTGCATAGGCCGGAAATGTCGCAGACGAAGTAGTTCCAAGTGCTGAAGTTCGGACCAGGCGTTCGAGTGGGCCTTCATCTGCGCAACGGCGTTTTCCATAAGCGATTGGAACCCATTTTTCCAGATCCCAGGGTCGATCACACAAGTCCATTATACCACAGCTTAGTGCTTTACCACCCACAGCGATGAGCTTGTCCATCGCCAGGTCACTGTCATTCTCGGCGGGCCCGAGCCATACGACCGTCTCCACTGCTTCCTCGTAGATGTTTCGCATCAAAGCTACTTGCGAGCTTTTCTCTGAGTTATCCTCTTGATTGATGCAAATGGCATCGATCCACAAAGTAATCATCTTGTCCTCCTGCAAGTGTTCCAAAGCAATGAGAAGACTTCGAGAAATATGGAACGAATGATGATCCAGTATTATTGTCACCTTGTCAGAAATGTCTTCCCAAGTATAGGAAAGGGCAGTATATGGCGGAGGTTGATCTAGGCACGCACGCTTGATCGAACACTTGATAAGACTTTCTTCGTATCCTTTCCCCCGAGGCATCAGTTCCAGAAGACGAATTTCGCGTCTAGAAGCATCAAGCTGCTGGTATCGAAAGTAGCTGGCATTATCCAGCTGCTCTATCGCACGACTACTGCCTGGACCCTCAGACGTTCGAGAAGTGGGGTCAGTCTCTGCGGTGGCCATAGCTCCTGACGTGGGCATGAGGTGCAAGACCTTTCAATGCTCACAAAGATGTAAGCGTAAGGCTAAGGACGAAGTAACGCCGCTGAGCGAAGTATATCTGAGGACTGCGGGCATGTAGCGTGGACTTCTCTTCTCCAATCAGTGTCACCAATATTGCGGGTTGCAGCCTCAAAGGTTCTACAGGGAAAGGCCCTATGCAAATAATGTTGTATTGTGTATATTTTGAATAATGTCCCAATGCCCCATAGCATCTGGTCGATACATCAAAGCCGCTATCATGAGAAGCGGATGGTGCTGTACTTACAAGGTAGCTCCGAGTCACGGCGCACATAGTAAGAACAATTGAAGAGGGGTGATTGCCTGTGAGGCTGTGCACTAAGAGCCTTGAGTAGCGTGGCATGATAGTCATGACGCACGCTAGTAAGGTACTAGGACTAGTTCAGACTGCGCCTCATTGACCGAGGAAGATCTGCTGAACGTCTAATGTACTACTCCGTACGCATCCTTCCATCACTACTCATCGTCCTCATCCTCAGCGCCAATCTCAATGTTGACCTTACTGCTATCGCTGTTGCTAGAATTGCTACTTATAATGCAACGGCTTTATACTTTTCGCGTCGATAGGAGGCCCACGCAGTCAGAAAGCTATATCAGTCGCTATGTCGTACATATAGCTTCTTAATGCATGTCTTCTTCTATGCTCACTTCCGAGCTTCTGCATGGATAAACTTCCTGGGCTACTCTATAATTCTACATATGGACCAACGCAGGCTTTCAGGTGGTTCGATGGTAAGTAGCTGCAAGTGCCATCGATATGGTCGTGCAAAGGTAGCTCGATAACTGATTCGGACCTGGTTAAGGTACTTCAAAGTCAACTTTGATGCCATTGGTCTCGAGAATCACATCGTGAAACTGGCGCGGATCAATAGGCATGCTCGTTATGTCTGGCACTGACTCAGCACAACCTTGATATTCACTATGTGTCAGAGCAGGATCCAGGGGAGTGAGACCAAAAAAAAGAGACGATGCGACATCTCGGCCACATCCCCAAGTCATAATTCTCATGTAATGGACCGACCATCGTTGGTTGTATTCATATCCGAAGTGTCATCACACGCAACGGCTTGGCACAAACGATCAACACTATCTAATATAGCATTAAACACACTTAGTAAACCAGATTGATAATGTTTTGAGGAGTAAATATAGGAGGTGAAAGTTTCAACCATGAACACGGTTGCCAAGCTCCTAGGGCTGGTGGGCTGATTGTCTAAATTTCGACACAGTCTCCCGACAAAAATCTGGACTATTTCAACCCTTCAAACTTGGTACTAGGTTATATACTTGACCCAGCCGGCTACCCAGAAGTACAGCTTCTAGAGTGTACCTCTTTTCATCAGTGGAGTGTCGATTCCGAGCTTGACCGCAGACGTCTCGCAAGGCTCCGTACCGACGAAACTAACACTCTGCTTGGGTTCACTAGATATTCTTTTCCTTTTCCTCGAACTCATCAAACATTTCGAGTTGGTCCATTGCTGGAGATTATACGCAGGTAGTCTCATAGTATTCAACCTTAGATAACGAATATGTCAGCAACACCGCTCAGCCAGTCGAACGACATTCCGACGCTGACGGAGCTTTTGAACAAATCATTTCTCACGGGACAGCACTTACTGTCTGTCAAACAATTGGGACTCTCAAAATTGGATCAGCTCTTGGAAGTGGCACGAGAGATGCGTATCGCCATCGAACAAAACCGTGTTCTCAACATTCTCAACGGGGTAGTTTTGGGGGAAATCTTTTACGAGCCGTCCACGCGTACGTCTACTTCGTTCGACGCAGCCATGAAGAGAGTAGGAGGCCAGACAGTCATTCTCAATGAATCATATTCTAGCACACAGAAAGGGGAGTCACTGGAAGACACTATTCGGACTGTGGGTCAGTATACTGATGCTATTGTTCTTAGGCATCCCGATGAAGATGCGATCGATGCTGCGGCCATTGTCTCACCTGTGCCGATTATCAACGGAGGCAATGGTGCGAAGGAACACCCGACACAGGGTCTGTTAGACCTGCTCACCATCATGGAAGAACTTGGTACCATCCATGGCTTAACCATCACGTTTGTTGGTGACCTCAGATACGGTCGCACTGTACACTCACTCTGTGAGCTTTTGCGACATTATCGTGTCACTATCAATCTCTGCTCGCCTCCAAGTCTTGAAATGCCGTCGAAAATGACTCAACAGATACAAGATCGTGGACAATTGGGTGTCACGTGCACCGAGCTGTCAATCAATATTGTCTGTGAAAGCGATGTCATCTACTGCACAAGAATACAGAAGGAGCGTTTTTCAGACCCGAAGCTCTACGAAAAGGTCAAAGGCTCGCTCACCGTCGATCCCAATGTCATGAAGAATGCCAAAAGTAAAATGATTCTCATGCATCCATTGCCGAGGAATAGAGAAGTGACACCGGAAGTTGATCGGGATCCACGGGCGGCTTATTTCAGGCAAGTAAGTCTGCAATTGTACCAAGTGACTTATTTCATGTGATACAGAAATTGACCTGTGACAGATGAAGTATGGACTATTCTTGAGAATGGCTCTTTTGTCATTGATCCTACGGCACTGATGCGGGATAAAATCACGACTGGGCAAGAGAACAGCGAAGATGAAGGTCGCCCGCGATACAGGGGCTACTCGGACGATGAAACTTATGCCATGCTAGCAAAGAAAATGAATGAAGAGCAATCGACGCACGCTTTGCCCACGTGAATGGAGTAGGAGTGAAAGTCGTGATCCTAAGCCTGTGCTAAGTCCATCACTACCAACATCCAAAAAGTGCCATCATTCATAAAGATCTGCGCAATCACCAAGATCGCAGTGACAGTCATAGCCAGTAGGACTATAAGAACAAGCCATCCCCACTTTCTAACATCACTTTTTTCCGGATTATAAGGATCACTTTTCCTCCGGCGCCACCATGTCTCCAGCCTATCTAGGCATAGTGCTAATATATATAGATATACATCACTCCTTGTGACCCTGCCTTGAACTCCTACGGGAAGGTAAGTCAGTGCTGTCACTTCGTTCGTTTAGTGCAGAGCATTCATTTCGCATCTTGCAATATATAAACCTTCAACTTCCTCCCTCTCTTTTTGTATTCTACAAGCATTGATCTTGGTTTTCCCTGTCCCTGGATTTTGCCTCTCTCAATCTCCTTCACTCTTCTTGCAAGCAGGCAAGCTTCATTTTTATCCCCAAATTGTGTCAATTATTTCCATATAACACCAGAATTTGGCTGGAAATCAGCTCCAGCTTTGCCTGATACCCTCTCCATATCACTCCAATACCTGCAAAACAAGACACACTTGCACTCTCTGTCTTTGTTTTTATATGCTTACTCCACTCGACACCCACTTTAATAAAGTCATTCCCAGCTCTACAAAGCCTTCGTTGTGGTACTTTGAGTATCAGGCTGAGCTGGACAGGAGTCAATCTCAGCTCTGATACTCCCTGATAAACCTGCCGCACAGCTCAAGATGTCCTCAAAGGCGGCAGAAAAACCCTCATCAGAAGCCGGTATGTGCACCATCCTAGCTCAAGACACGCCATTTCTGACAAAAACACAGCTCTAGATCCGCACTGGGAGCAGCTTTTCCGCAATGCAGAAGAGCTGATCAGCTTCATTAGTGAAGAGACAGACCCATTTGTGTTCGACCTAATGGAGCGTCATTTCGACGAGCTAGAGCCAATGGAAGGGATGGACCACGGAGATACAATGGTTCATCTGGTCAGCATGTTCGTGGATCGCACGACCGTCGCTGGTAATCCAACTACTATGAGAGACGGGATCATATATCTGGCTCGATCTGGATGGAATCTGGAAACAGCGATTCAGAACATCCACAGCGGAGACGCAAAGTTCGCTGTTGAAGAGCCTAGTGATGAAGAGAGAGAACACTCGTCTTCTGAACTGTCAGAGCCACCGGCTGAGGGTGATGAAGAGCTGGAACCGGAGCTCGAGCCGGAGCTGTCGAGCGATGACGGGGGCGAGGCTGTGGAAGCTGGAGATACTAAAAAGGTAAGAATCCTCCATACGCTGCTCATGACAGGATGAAATTCAAGACTCACACCTATCAGACGAGGAAAGAACGCCGCCAACGTGCGGTTCGCCGCTTGAATCCCAACATCGACCGCTCGAAAGTTGCGAAAGGGTATCCACAGCCAGAAAAGCTCACATTTTCAATACGGATTCCGAAAAAGTCTGGCAGCGTGATCAATCAGAGCCACTTTCTCAAATACGATAATGGGAAGAATCTAGACTGGAACAACGGAGAGCACGTACGTCAGCTGAACAAATGGCGCGAGCAGCTGTTCCTGTAAGTCTGATATCTTTCGTGTTGAGTCGGCATGAATTAACAAGCGATACAGTCGACGCCTTGGTCCCTCTCGTCCACCTCGCATTACTTACCACGCCGCCGAACGCCGGTGGCTAGTAAATCGTCATCTCCAATTCCAGCGCGATACACAGGCGCGCACCGGCCACATCGAGGATTGGCGCACATTCCCGTGGTATGTTTTCCCCAATTCTTCATTTACCTATTTGTGATCTGTCGGGGGTCAAGTGACAGATTCGGGAGTTTTTCTCATTATTACAAACCCTGAGCATGTCTCAACACTCCCGACACATCTTTAAAGAGCAATACTAATCTCAAAGAAAACGAGCAGGCATAATATTATGCAAGAATTCAACGCCCATTTCGCAGGCAAGATCATCGATGGTGCACCTCGACCATCCAGGACAAAGATGAGTTTGCGGGATGAAAAGGGGAGGATGTTGGAGCTCACGACCCTGACGGGAGCAGAGCCGAAGAAGGCACCGGCGCTTTTGGGAGGGAAGGGGGCTGTTGGTGAAGAGGGTGTGGAGGAGAAGGCCGAGGAGAGTAGTGGAGAGGAGGAGGAGGAGGGGTCACCGGCGAAGAAACGGAGGATCAAGGAGGAGAGAGACGGGGAATAGGGATATGAGGTGGATCGCTGAGCATTTTTTAAGGTTCAAATCCCGAGATTGGTGAGGCTGCGGGCTAGTTGAACTCGGATGTTGATGCTTGCATTGCCTCTTAAAGCTCGCATGCGACAGAGAAACTAAATTTGAGTTTAAAGATTTGCAAATGCACTGTTTCTTACTCATATGAGCTTTTAGAAACAGACCATCTAGCGAATTAGACGACTGCTTGTGGGTGTAATGGTCTCCTCCGCAAGACAGACATAGCTATCATTACGTTGTCAGAGCTCTCACCTGGTACTCCACCTGCTCAAGAATATATTCAGACTGCACCTGTGCACCCCATTGAATTTCAGCAGGCGCGTAGAGCTTGCTCTAGCATTTCGAAGAAGGCTTGAACAGACTAGCCATGAAGCTGCGACCGATATGAAGCTAGCCCTCGGAGGCGACAGGCGACAGAAACATCCACCGTGATTGGTATATGTCCCCACTCAAAGTGTTTTGCAAGAAAGACGAAGCCAATATGATGTCATTCTCTTTGCGCGCAAGTTTCCAAATACGGCTCGAACGATTTCCCCGCGCTTCCCGCTGAACATCCACGATGCGTCAGGCAAGTCGGTGCTTACATTGATTTGTAGCAGTAAATCGTCCTGAGTAATTTCGAACACGGAACGCTTTTCGTACAAGTAGTATCTCAATGTGGCGAAACTCAGCCAAAATTGGCAGCCGGCGAGGTGCGAATGCTCACACGCATGATGCACGTTACTCTAACAGTAATCAGCACATCGTGTAATTCACGTTGGAGTACGGGCGAAAAGACCATTCGCATCAGGAAGTCAGGCTGGCGTGGCTAAGGCTGAAGGAAAGAGGCGATTCGCAATCTCTTCAGATGCGCTTTGGCTTCGAGATGCATGTGCCTGCAATCGTTGTGTTGATGAGTCCACGAGCCAGAAGCTTTTTCAGACATCTGACCTGCCTTTGAATATTGAGGCTTTCGTTGTTGAAGAGGATGATGTGGCTATTAAAGTCGCGTGGAAGAATGATCTTCAGGCTTCTGGAGATCATCATACGTCTGTATTCGACAAAGGCTTGCTTGCAAGGTACGGGATCCAGTTTGGGAAGAGCGCTCAGCCAGAGGAACGCGAAGAAGATCAAGTGGAGCCATTATTATGGGACAAACAGACAATAGAAGAGAGTGTTCAATTCATCCAATTCGCCGACTATGAAACATCAGATCACGTTGTATTTCAGGCTCTCAAACAGCTAAAGAAACTTGGTCTGGTGTTGATACGAGGCGTTCCATGCAACGAAACAGCCATAGAGACTATCACCAATAGAATCGGTCATCTACGCGAAACATTCTACGGGCGCACCTGGGACGTGAAATCAGTTCCACAAGCCAAAAACATCGCCTACACAAGCCAATTCCTCGGATTTCATATGGATTTACTATACATGAGTGATCCGCCTGGACTTCAAATGCTACACTGCCTGAGAAATACGTGCGAAGGCGGACAGTCGATGTTCTCCGATGCTTTCAATGCTGCAAAGTCTGTGGAGGACTCCAAAAAGGGAGACTATGGGATCCTGAAAACCTACCCACAGACCTTCCATTACAATAATGCAGGCGAGCACTACCATTCCGTCAGACCGGTGTTGCGACATGACCCAAAAGGACGCTTGGAATTCGTCAATTGGTCACCGCCATTTCAAGGACCCTTTGGGAATATCTTTATTTGTGAGACTCCTTTCCGTAGGTATGTCGAGGCTGCAAATGCTTTTTCGTCTGCTGTGGAGGCACCGGAAACTGTTTTTGAGTATCGTCTGGAGGAAGGCGATTGTGTCATCTTCAACAATCGTAGGGTACTGCATGCACGGCAAGCTTTTGATACCGCAAGTGGCGAGCGCTGGCTGAAGGGCGCGTATATTGATACCGACGTTTTCAACAGTCGCTATCGCGTACTACGGTCAAGAGTCGGTGATGGGGAGAGTCTAAAATACCAAATTTGAACGTTGATACACGCTCTAATATTTCTCAAGGCAGGCTTGGGCCTTTATGTAGCCGTTGCTCTATCATTCATTCCGTCTAAACGCTACTTGAATTATTGACAATGTGCAAAACTTGTATCAAGTATTGCCCCGGGGGAATCTCGATGAAATTAGCAGACCACTAAGATGGCTCAATGTCAAAGTGAAATTGGCGCAGGTCATTCTCAAGTTTCTCCAATGGACATATGACTTCATTGTGGAAGGCAGCCTGCAACTCAATGTCGTTCAAATCAGTCCCACAGCCGAAGTCGCACTTCACTAGCTTCTGGATGATATTGTGATATTTCCCACCCATATCAGTGAAACCGGATGCCGCTACTCTTTGAGCAAGAAAGAACTCAGTATGCTGATCTTCGCGCCCGTGGTCGAGATCGCTCTGCCGCTTGAAGCTTTCCAAAGAGGAAGAATGCGCGATCTCAAGCAGGACGATACCAAGGCCGAAAAGCCAGGGGTTTCCGACGAAAGTACGCTGTGGGAGGACAGACACTTGTGACGGTTGTCCACTTGGTCCTTTCACCCTTACATCGAGATGTGGTTTCATAGGCGTTGGTGAGTCTTGCAATAAAGCCTGTTCACTAAGTCCAAAGAAGAGTACGTCTTCACTCCGCCACGGAGTCCTCAGCCATGGTGTAGCGTGGTATTGGAGAACTGCTATAGCTAGAGTTTTCGCAAGATGCATCCTCTGGTAGATTGGGACCTTCCACATACTTTCTTGTCTCGACGTTGATGAAATGAGATGCCTGAGTGAGACTGCCCCATCACGCTGGGAGTAAGGGCTGGGTGAAGTAGGGTAAACATGCGCTCTAATCCCCTCTGTATTTTCCAATACGCACAAACACATACTGGGCATAGGAGGTTGGCCAAGATAATGTCTCAGAACGTCGCAAAAGTCTTTTCGCTGCATAGTGTTGTTGAACGTAGGTAATATGGTAGGAAGCGGTATTGGCAATGATGCCTGGAACCTCACTGACTTCTTTGTTTTCTTCCCCGGAACCATGGCTGCTTCATCCAATCCCCTTTTGAGCGAATGCGTGAGTCCTGACTCAATGACTGCCATCGCTGGAGTGTGGTGTTTCCCGTGGGAATTGGTAGTCGTGGAGTTCACGACGAACCATACCAGCTCTCCCAATTGAGCAGGGCTGGTCAGTGTGAGATGGGCAAAAGCCATTTCGAACTTGACCTGCGAGCATTCACCCTCATTTACGGTCATTTGCTCAACCTCTATACGAAAGCGGGCTTGGTGCTCGGTGTGCTTGGTACAGGCATTACCCAAAGCTCTGTAAACCTGCTGAGAAGCCTCTCTGATGATATTGTACTTTCGAATCTCGTGTTGGCAATGACTACGACGTTGGGTGTTTACTTTTGGCTGATATGAAGCTGTCTTGATGATCTGACTGGATAATGTCCGAAAGTCTTCGTTCAAAGACCGAAGGGAGACGAGAGTCTCATCTAATCGCGGTTTAGAAACGCTGAAGCGAAGTTTCTTGACAACACGGGCTCGCCAAGCTTTCGAGCCTTTAACATCACTTGGCTTCTGTACAGCTTGTGGTTAATGTTGGTCCCGCAAGAGAACATAGATTTTCAACGATCTTACCTGGTCAGACGGGTCAATCTCAAACCAAATAGCTTGACATTCATTCCCAATTTTCCGGAGCTCTTCCTGCATCAACTGAATCGTGGAGACACACACCTCTCGTGATTCCGCGAGAAGCTTAATCAGCTGATTGTCAAGCTTTGTGTCCATCCAGGAAGGATGCTCGGGCCCATTGAGCATACTCGAGGCCACATCGTACTCTGTAACCGCAGCCAGCAATAAACGACACTGATTTCGGAAAATGATTTTTTGAGTTGCGAGGAGTTGACGAAAGTGGTCCACTTCTCTTACGCAGTTTTTGTAGCGTATGAAAGGGCGGAAAACGTCATTGTAGTGTTCTGTTGCGTGCACGAGAATTGGTAAAACTGCCAGTGCCAGACCTGCTGCTTCAGCCCCAGACATCTTGGTTTTGTGCGGCAACGAGAAAGGGTGTCACTATCGCTCAGTCGAGTGATCTCTATAACCCAGAGAGACTGCCTAAGCCTCGTTTAATTCGCAAGGTCACGTGTTGTTGCGGGGCTTCGCGATCGAGGAGGAGCAGTAGCACTGCCCTCAAGCCTGCATAATGCCCAAGCCACTCAGGCTGAGGCTGCTCTGCAAGGCGGCCTTACAATCATGCTCCCTCAGACCCACACTTCCACTTGTCCTGGCCTTTCGATCACTCATTTCCCCCAAGATTTACAATTGCCATAGAGGATCTCATACCTCTTCCGCTGTTCTTTGTGACGTTCACTGCGACATAACGACCAATGAAGCCCGTTGAACAACGAGATCAGACTCAAGAGTGGGTCGATATAAGTTCACGTTACTATTCGGATACTGTACGACCTGCTGTCCGCCAGGAACCGGATGACAGTCTCGCCGCTCGCTTGTACGCGTGCTGCCTGGATGCTCTTCGTCTCTTGTGCCATTGTGCGCAAAGAAATCATACTCCATATATGCGACTATCCGTATTGAGAGAAGAGCAACAGACACTTTATCTATGGGGAGAAAGCCTCGGTAATGGGAAGCTCGATAGCGCTCTTGAACAATCTGATGAGCTAAGAGCGGGTGTACTGGAATTCCTTGCGCAAATTGGCAAAGCAGTGCTCCAACGTAAGATTAGGAGAGTAGAGGCTTGAGTTCAAATTTGCTGATCCATGCTCACCTAGTACTCTACCATCCACTCAATGAAACTAGCATCTCCGGCTCCACGCACACGGAAGTTCTTGATCTGCAATCCACCCTTGACCAAACAGAGCAAATTCTTTCCGACAATGCCGATTTCTCAGTGCCAGATCGTTATGGCAGTGAAGAGGAAGATAGTGACAGTAGAGGCAGTTCTGTAAGTAACAACATTCGCGGTGCCTGCGATGACATCATCTTCGCCACGAAGCGTCTCACGGAGTTGGGGCCTACGCTGGAACACAACATCGACTTTGCCGAGCAAGTACGTGGCCATGAACTCAACAAAGTGCCCGTTATATTCTCGGTCTCCGATCCTGCTAGAATATACGTCTCTCACGTGCGAGAGAAACACCCAGGAGCCCCAGACAGGCTTATCGAGCGACTCGGCGAAGCCAGTTGGCAAAGGCATATACGTGTACGCAAACGGATGGAAGATGGTGACAATTCGTATAACGAAGAGCTGTTCAATAATGGCGAGTTCGAACCTGCTGTCGCCGTTTTCCGCCCCGCCCCAACATTCCACGACTCCGGTATCGGTACGAGTGCACCAGCCCAAACAACTTATGCACGGTCAAACACCTCGTTCCAGTCTAGTAACACAGAAGGCGGACGAGGATCCCTTCGTGTACCCTCCACCCCTGTAGAGGTTAGCGAGAATAAAACCTTCGAATGCTATATCTGTAAAGGTTTAGTTTCGTACGTCCGGAATCGTACCGAGTGGAAGTCAGTGACTACCTACTACCTGGCTCATTGCTTGATCAAGCTGACTAGATCTAGGGTACATGTTTTTCATGATTTACAGCCTTATCTCTGTACTTTCGGTGATTGTAGTCATAGCCTTGCCCAATTTGGAAGTCGCGAAGCATGGGCCGAGCACGAGTTCACTGCGCACAGAATCGATTTTCAGTGGAAATGTCCCTTTTGTAACTTCTACTGCATGACTGAGATGGCATGGGACCTCCATTTGCGGGAGCGACATGATGGAGCCTCATCTAGGATCAACATAAGCTCAGCAAGAAAAGCAGCGCAGGTGACACGTAGTAGGCTGGGTGACATGGAAGAGTGCCCCTTCTGCCGAACCACTCCTAAGGGGTCTCGACGAATGTTTGTCAGACATGTGGCACGGCACATGGAAGAGATCGCCTTGTTAGCTCTTCCAAGAGACGTAGACGGGGACTCGGACGAGGGTTCGGTGAGCACCGACCACGAGACGCCCGGAGAGCATGAAACAAGACAAATGGCCACGCAGGAAAGTGCTCTGGAACAGACCCCACTACTCACTCCAGAGCCTGTCTCAATGACAACAGCTACTGTGCCAGGAGCTTTATTGACCTTGATTGACCATACGACTGTCCAAAATATTGTTGAAGAGGATCAAATTATGCAGGTAGGGTATGACAACGATGGGAGAGAATGGATTTTACTAGATGGTAAGCCACAAGGAGGTCTTCAATACAAAGCGAGGACATTCAATCTCGAGGGCCGAGGACAAAAACGCTTCGTTCTGGCTACTGCAGCCGCGCGCGCCTTAAACTTCCAGGATTCCTTTTCACTGTTTGCCAAGAACCGATCATTAATTGAGATTGTCTGTACCCAACCCGAGAGGTATGGTTTAATAGTACAAGAGATACTTCCTTATGAATACCGAACCCGACGGATTGCCGTCCTTACTGCGGAATCAATAGTTCGACTGTTTAGGGCTGGTACGATTGAAGGCGATGGGCGAGTACGCGATGATGTCAGGGAAGATAAAGGTATCAACCAAGACTTTACCGAGGATGGCATCGTAGATCCACCAGAGCTAGAAACGGAACCCGACGAAAAAGGGGGCTCTGTTGCCAAAGACCACGAGAATGCATTGGAAGATAGCGATGAAGAGAGTCAGCCTATTTCCATTCATTTGAATCTTCATTTTGCTGACATGATCCAGCCAATATATCCACTGTTGCCCAGATGAAAGCCGGAATGGCAGAGCTTACGAGGAATATGGCGTCAACGAAGCCGGAGAATGCAGTGAGGACTGACGCCAACGGCCAAACAAAACTCAGCTCAGATCTTCCCCAAGACGCTTACCTGATTGAGGATTTGCCGAAAGAAAGTACAGTGTCAGCTGGAGTTGCTACGAGCCCGACTACCCTGACCACGGGTCACGCACCCAACACAGAAAGCGGGACTCATCGGGACATTGCAGCGGAACGGTAAGACAATAATTGTGCCTTCCCTTCGTGAAATCTCTCTCATGCTCGCATAGTGCCTACATCGCAGCCTCGCCAAGAAGTTTTATCTCCCCTGCGGCAACCTCTGTCTCCCCAGCAAGACCCGCCAGGAAGGCGCGCTCGATATGCACACAGTGTAAAAAGACATTCTCACGCGAGGCAGACCTTCAACGCCACGCTCAGAAACACAGATCTAACGCTAGTGAGAATCAGAAATACATGGGCTGGATTCCAGAAAGCACATATGACCAAAGCGTCGAAGCTGGAGTCGATCCAGCACGCCGAGCCCCCGAATCTCACGAACAATGCACCGGCCGATCGTCACGAGTCTCTGTGGAAGATGCGACCAACAAAGAATTGTACGAAGAGGAAGACGACGACCTGCCTGTGGAGTATCGGCGATTCATAGCCCATCAGCCCGGTTCAGCAGATCTAAAGGAGCAACGGTCTGCCAACGTTACGAACCACACAGCTATGAGGACTGCTCTCGACCAATCCATCACTAAGTCCTACGCGACAAAAGCAGAAGCAGCTAAAGATGCTGAAGCGTTACAAACATCGCAGCATACAAAGCTTGCCGAATCACTGCCTGATTGGGCACGCCCTCCCGCCACTTTAGACGTTTCTAGACCTGTGACTCCCGCTCCACCCTATAGCTCTCCCAGCCGATGTCTCAGTTGTAACAGAGCCGATATAGTGAATTGGCGTCGTGGTCCTGACGGTCAGAAAACTCTTTGCAATGCCTGTGGACTTGGTGAGTTGTCATTGTCGGCTGAGTACGCATAGAGAAACACTGACTGGAATAATAGACTATGCAAAGTTGACTAAACAGGATGCACCGCAAATTGATGACAGTGATGTCAATGTTGACGAAGCAACGTGCGACGTTGAAGAACCGCAAATCAAAGATAGTAGCGAATCTATACCAACTCTATCGACAATGGCCTACAACGCTACTGATTGGCAAATGAACGACGTTGATTGGAATGAGCCTTTCGATTTCGGGTCCATCGTTAATTTCCAGGAGGATTACGGCCCTGACGCCCTGTCTAGGTAAGCCATTTTTTTTTTATTAGCTAACTTTAGGGTATAAGTTTAGTAGTAACTTCCCTAGAAGACCTACAGCAGATGAATCTCGACGGGCTGACGACCTACGCGATCCGCGCTATTCGAAAGATTACCAATCTACAATAGCTTCACCCGACGAAGAAATACACGGCAAAGCAGTTGCACTCTTCGACTTTGCCGGAGAGACTACGAATGAGATTCCTCTGACGAAAGGCCAGATAATATGGGTCTTGTACCGACATGGCCAAGGTTGGCTAGTAGCTGAAGATCCGAAGACCGGTGAACCAGGTCTTGTACCGGAAGAGTACGTTCGACTGCTTCAGAAAAACGAAGAAGGTTGGTCTTCCTTGAGCGGTGAAAGAGCAGGTGGCTAATAACAATCTATCGTACGCCACAGCCAGCGGATCCCAGCAAGACCAGCACAACCATACAAAAAATCAACGCAAAGAAGATGGCCAAGCAAGGCCCACGCATGCAGACATTCCTAGTCAGAAGACCCAGCAACGAACTTCTCAAAATCAGAGTTCCACGCAGCCGAGTTGGTATACGGGATTCTAGAGGCGGAGATCAAATATAACGGCACATCCCCTCAGAAGACCAAAAAGAGAGTTCGGTCATCATATGTAAAATGAAGACAGTGGTGATTTTCTGCTTCATGTTTTCTTTCGAACATCATGCCTACGTACTTCCAACCTATTTTATGCAGGAGCGCTGACACAGAACTTTCATCGTCAAGTAACGAAATATCGGAATAGCCATAGACACGATCGACCTGTCCGCCGAAGCCACTAGTTACATGACATATCAGATATAACCAACATTGACGTCCACGAATCATTGCGAATAACTCAACATACTTCAAAGCCGCGTCGGAGATTAGACGGTCAGGGGGTATAGGACGTTGATATTTTTTGGGCTGTAAGGGGGTATACATGTAGAATATACAAATATACAAATATACATGAGTTCCAAACCCCGTGGTAATTGTCCATATGTGCAAAGTGGAGGTCAATTCTTTCCGGAGAGCTGAGTAATCTATTGAAATAGGTGTGGTCTGGATAGAATGGAAGTGGAAGCCGGTACAGTGGTGGCATGTTCGAATGCGTTGTCGAGTCTAACATTGTTAATGCGGTTTTGTTATATCGTAGCTGTTCAAAGTGAAGCCGCATCATAAACAGACGACGTCATAGAAGCAAAAGAAGGCCCTGATTGGGCTTCTATCGAGTGTCATGTTTCATTTCCATTAATTCCTTCCCTTCCCTTCCCTACAATTGAAGTAAGGAACATATCATCACACGCTCGCACTAGAATGTAACAAGTGTTCCTCGCTAAAAAGACTCGCTCCTCCCTGCAACAGCTGTAGCTCTGTCTTTCCATATGATTTCATGACACACGATGACCTCGCCGAACCTAATTGATTGCATGATGAAGAAAAAAAAATGATAATTCGACGAGGAACATATGCATCTGCATCCATTCCCTAAACGCTTGATATGAGAAAAAAGTATGCTAGCGAGCCCTTTTTGTGTGAGGAGCGAAGATTGCGAGTACACCACCGGCAGCCGAGAGCGAAGAAATGGGCCGGTGTTGTCGAGAGGTGTGATTGTAGAGGTCGATTCGATCGTCAGACCTTAAGTGGCTGATCGTGTGCGAAGGAGCCGTGACCAGCCCGGCCCTTGTTGCGAGGAGAGGTTATGAAGATTGTTATGTGGCATTACGCATCCTATCGTTATTTGGTAACAGTAAAAAATTGCTGAGTTCGAATGCTCAATGCTTCATGTGAACGTGTGGTGTTCACAAAGTTCGCAACCAAATGCGTAATTTAGAATTCTGGCGTGGAGTGAGGAGTCGATGACGAGGCCTGAGGTGGGGTTTGTGAGCATATCAGGCAAGCTTCGAATACATTAGAAGAAATGTGTGTGGATCTTTGATGCTTCGTGAACTTCCATCTCCTGTAGAGGATATTAGCACGTGGTAGGATTCAGAGCTTTGCTACATTACGGACCATTTTGAATGTATTCAACTCCTCCTTGATCTGCTGAGCGAGCATAGGCGTCAAGCGGTTGCAGGTTGCAATCTCGCCTCGCCGGTCATACTCGCCAGGTGGCCAAGTATCATGGAATTGTATGCGAGGATTGAAGCTGATATTGCGAGCTGCAATTGCTGCAGTGCTCTTTGGTGTTCCCGGCACACTCTGTGATTCCCCACTTGCAAAGTTCAACGTAGACAAGAAATAATCCTCTCCTTCTATATTGACAGAGTCGGTTCTCTGGTGTCCTCTTTTAGGGCCCATCTCATCGACAGGTGTGCTTGGCGAGCTGGAGTGAGGCGACACGCTGAAGCGAGGTATCTGAGGCAGATTGAAGTCGGGACTCTTGGAGTCAATTGGCCGCGTCACAGGCGAAGAGTTACCTGAGTCTGTGCCAGTCCCTTTTGAGTGTAAGCAGTATTCACGAGTATGAAAAGATCGAGACTTACGCTTCAAGATGCCCTTTTTGACGGCAGCCAAAACCTTCGCCCTTTCGTCTTCCCCACCCACAATACTACGCCTCCCTCTTGGCGTTTCCCGGTCAATGAAGGCAGGTGCGAGCTCTGGCGCTATCGCTGCGGCGTCCATGGAATTCCTCTCCAATTTAGGAAAACCAGTCCCTCCTCCAGCCTGTTCATGTGGATCGGCATTGACGTTGACCTTTTCTCGCTCGGCCTCAACTGTTACCATTGAGACCTGTGCAAGGCTGGGTTCAATAGGACCATCCGCTGGAGCTACCCCAACGACTGACTTTGGCCTGAAAAGACCGACCAATGAGCGGGAACCTTTCTTCATGCCTTTGCCCATCTTCCTGATCATGACAGAGGCAGAAGAAGCAGTTGAAGAGATTGAGAGATTGTCCGTCGATCCAGTAAAAAAGTGACCTTGCCCCGAGTAAATCCCTTCTCCAAGGCCAGCCGCCTCTTGCTTTTGTATCTCCGCTGCTTGCTGGGCCTCCTGCTCGTCTGCATAGCGATCCTTCCGTAATTTAGCCCGCTCATGTGAGGCCTGATTCGCATTGTTCTCCGCAGACGCTTTCCGTAGTTCCGCCGCACTACCGAAAGAAAAAGCTCGCCTCAGTCTTGAGGATTTGCCCTCTTTCTTCCCTTCCTTTTTATTGAGGGCAGCCAGATGCTGAGCTGCAGGACTCTCGGGTATTCCTACAGAGTTAGGAGGGCCTTGCGTTGCAGCGGGCGCTATGGACAGTGGCTGCTCCGGGGCGGTGAAGGAGTCATTCATGTTGTTCATGTCTGGACTCATAGCCATGGGCTTGGACAATGGCGACGGGTTCGTAAGTCTCTTACTGGCCTCCGACGATCCACGAGCTGGAATATTGACGAGCTTTGCCTCATTTTTTGCAACCGGTGTGGCTTCTTGTGCGGTGGGAGCGGGCTTCGAAAGCTCAAACCGCTTGGCCTAGAAGTGTAACGTCAGCCTTGCATCCATTTTCACAACCGTTGAGATTAGCATGGAGTCTCAGATCGGAAGCGGAAAATAAACATGATGACGAACACGGACCGAGGAACATACCGATGAAGGCTTGATAGATGGTGGCTTTGAGCTTGATCGACCTGAGGCCGAGCTCTCGGTACTCCCATTACGCCCATGAGCTGAAGTGGGTCTCTCTGTGACTTGTGTGGTCTGCATTGGCCTCTGCTGTTGCAGCTGAGGTGCTGGGCCCGCAAGCATTGCTGCATAGGTCTTGGGCTGAGTGGATTGTTGTGGTTCTGGGTTGAGCATGGCATAATCCTTTGCTTCCAAACTGCTGATGCTCCGTCTTCGATATCGTTTTGCCAGCTCGGATTGCTTCTCTCGCTCTCGTTGTAAGTTCAGGTCATCCTTGCTTGAGTTCCGTAGCTGACCATAGTCACCTACAATTGGCGAGGAAGATGATTGCGTCCCACGATAAGACGGATACGATGATAGTGAGGGCGAGCTGCTGGTTTGTGCAGGATGCTGATAGAGGTGGCCGACTGTTGCCATGCCAGAGCCTGATGGCATTGCCGAGCCACCTTGTGTAGAGCCAGTTGTAGCTAAGCCTCCAGAGGTCTGAGCCCGCTGATGGTTGCGTCTATAACGATCGGGTGAAGACTTAGCCACAGTAGCGTATGAGGCCGGTTGGAAAGAAGGGGGCTGGAGATCAAGAGTCGGCTGTGGCCTGAAATTCGATTGTGTGGCAGACAGGGACGATGTAGAAGATTCATTTCGAGACGCCTGTGGTGGGGTAGGATATATGCTTGAACCTCCAAGTTGCGTAGGGGTGGGATTAACCTGTGGAGGCCTTGGCCGGCTTGATGCAGCATTCTGCTGTTGTGCTTGCAATGAAAGAGGTACCGAGGGTGCAGAGCTTGTTCGATTCTCCAACCGCGGTGCTGTGGGGTGCTGCCGTAAGGGGTTCTGGCCGTTTGCCATGATTGGTGTGCTTGTAAAGGTATACGGCGCTGGCGGTGAAGTGACCGTATGCCCTCTGTAATTGCCAGCTCCCATTCCACTAACAGAAGTGTTGTAGATGTTTCTCGGCGTTTGGTTCCGTTGATGTTGTTGCCCTGTTGAGGCAGTCTGAAATGCTTCCGAGGATGACGGACGCGTCTGCAGCATGGTAAGAGTCGAGGTAGGCGATGGGAACGACTGCATTACAGCAGCCATCATGCAACGTAGATGACACCTGAATAGGTGTTCACAAGCTCTATTATCTCAATGGGTATCCTCAGGTGATTGTAGTTGATATCGAGGACGTTTATAGAGGTAAGAAGTGGGGAAGGGAGGATGGTCTTGTCAGGATGCCTGGAGTCATGAGGCAACGTCAGCAATCATGAACTGTATGTAGGGAACAGGTTGTCAATGGCCATGAGAATTGTAGAGGTATTTGAAGTTAATGATGTGAAGTTTGGAATGTGATTCAAGGGGCTTCGAGCAATTTCGTCTCGGACCGGGCTAGACATACAAGATAGGTGGCAACGAGGTCTTCAAAGGAGTGTGATGATATTCAGATGGTGTGAAGGTATTAAGACAGTAGTAGAATCGAAGAAGGCCTCGTTGAGATGGTTTCTGAGGTCGATTGGTGGGTCAAAGGGTGGAAACAAGACTGTACCGTGTATCTCAGCCCGTAGATTAAAAGTTCGTATGTGCAAAGCTTGACACGGCGAAAGGATAGGCCGATGGCGGTGCTCTCCTCACTCTATTTAAAGAGTGGTCAATCATTCACTCATGATCTCGACTCTCTTGGTAGAAGAGTCGAGTGGATGATTGTGAAGTTGGTTGTGGTGGAGATGGGTTTGTGGAGGGTTCAATTATGAGGGTGACCCCTGGAGCGTACAGATTACGATACGAGTTACCCGTAGTTGTAGCGAACGTCGGACCGTTATGAAAAGAATGCTGTATTGAATATGCGATTGGAATGGGAAACGCGAATAATTACAAGCACAGCTGGGAAATACCAAAAGACGTGGAAGTTCACGATGAAGAAAGATGTCGACGTTACAAGCAATGGATAGCAGAGGTGGTGATGGTGCTGGTGAGGATGGAGATTGGAGAAGAGTTGCATCAATTCGCTGCCAGGCTCAGGCCTACAAGGCAACCCCCCCTAAGGTTTTGCGTTGTAAGCGGTGCTAATTGGTCGGTGTGGGGATAAGGATCATGAATTGATGCTAGACTGGCTTAGACTGGCTTAGACTGGCTTGACTGGCTCGAGACTGGCTAGGCTGAGCAGGGATAAAAGGTTCAGAATTGAGTAAGACGCGTCTGGATTACTGGCGCATACTTGAAAAGTTCAATCAAGTACTGAACCTCTTCGTTGGCACTTTTGGCAACCTTGGAAGTAATTTCAATCCAAAACCGGTCCAAACCTTCCAATCTCCATCTCAAGCTACATCTACTTTGGGTCATGTTTACTTTACCACTCTACACACATGATATCGATACACTGCCAACAGAGATGTCTCATACACTCATAGAACTACGGGATTCTGTTGGGCTGACCTCGTACGCCTTCGAACTAATTTAGCGAGTTTTTCTCGCTGAGCCGCACAGATGGAAATCCATTGGGGATCGACGGCGGGCGAAATTCATGCATTGTGATTGCAGAATTTATGGGTAAGGTACCTTAAGGTATTTATGCAAGCACCCCCACATCACCTTCGAAACGTGCAATCTCGACCCTATGAACCCTTTTGGCCTTAGCTCTGAACGCCCCGAATCACACTGGAAGGTAAGAACGCCATTCGGCTGGATGCGCTACAAAGTTATCGAGCTAGCATCTACATTTTATTTACTTTTACTCTAGCTCTCCGATTCGATATCTCTTGGCTCTTAGGGGTCTCTAGTCTTACCTTACTCTTGGGTCAGTATGAATACTCCTCGCTTGACGTCGTCATTCTTTTCGTCATGCACCACTGCAAAGTCTATGCGGGTCCAGTCTTTCGGAGCTTCCTCCTAGAATACCACTCATCTATTCCGGTGGCTCCCCACTGCACATGCAACGGTTGAGAAGAACTCAAACAATGGTCAGAGACCAATCCCAAGGGTTCGGTACAAAGTCTCGACCTATCCAAAGTCCATTATCTACAGAGTACAGATCGTTCTGTACACAATCGACTAGGTGCCTCTTCAGGGTTCAATTACTCGCATCTACCCCTAATGATTAGACATGACCATTTCCATGCGAAGCTCATTATCATCGTGGTACTATGGCCTATGCTCACTGGATAACCAGTAGATCTTCTGACATTCCCTGCAACTAATGCAAAAGCCAGGGTCTTTGAGGCGTTGATCCGCAAAGCAGGCTTATCGACAAGCGACTCTTCAAAGCGCTTCTTCCCTCGACTCGATAAGGATGTACCTTTGATCTCATCTCCAACGACGAGGTGCTCAGGACATGAAAGCTCTCGCATCCGCTGAGTATCGCCCATCTGGTAAATGAACAAGGCAGGCAGCCGAAAAAAGTGGCCTTCATGCGCGCTGAGGTGCTTGTCCGTGCTTGTCGGCTTTGCACACAGCAGGATTGGAAGCTTTTGATCCACAATTGGTCTTTTCAGCACTTGGGAAGCTGCAACTGCTATAATACCTTATCATCTCAAGTTACCCTATGCTACTTTATGCAGGCCTCTGTGCTCTACAAAGCGGGGTCATCGGCCATGCTCGGCAGCGCTCACCACTCCCCACGAAAATATCCCTACATTTGCACATCACACTCTCCGAAACCGCCACCCAACCGTTGCAAGATGCAACATTGGATAGCAGCGAAGCAACACGCATTCAAAATTACAATGAAATATTTAATATCTCGGAGATAGCGTGTTCGAGTGGTGCAACAAAGTTGCGAGATTAAGTACGCCTTTCCCCGCCCACTCCATGCCGATCAAGCAGACCGCCTTTCGGCAGCTAGCATGAACACCAATGGGATGTAATTACGCCATTTCGATTACAAGCCGCACTGTCCGTCCCTGGTCCAACAGAGTACAACTAGCCAGGGGCTGGGAAGTCTAGCCATCAAGGGAAGCTAGGCACTTCTCTGTAACCAATCCCTTAAGCAGTCTTCACCCTTTTTTGTAAGTGAAGCTATACAAAATTAAGAGGTCCGTAGCTTAAGAAAATGTTAAGCTAATAGTGATTCTGTCCCAGCCGTATGGCTCGAACATCTTGCCGCGCGCATCTTGCGACCTCGTGGGGATCACAGGAGAACTACCGTACTAATAGTATCAAATCTTCATTATTGTGATCGTTCCTTCTTCTTTTGTGACTAGCCAGATGTGGCACCACGCTTGCTCCTCTTTCTACACCCTCTCTAGCATGCTCTCGTCTGCATCAGCAGTGCCGCTACTATGCATGGCATTGTACGACTCTTTACCTTCCCACGAGCAGTCTCGAGAGCCTCATGCATCTATAGCACCTCAGATCGCTCTCAGCTATACCAAAAAGGACCTGTTTCAAACAATCTCTTACGCTCTTGAAACGTCAGTATCTCATTTCCTCCACCATGCCTTCCTTTCTATCTCCGTCTTCCCTGCATCAATGCTCAATTCGTCATCACAGCCACTGATCACCAATGCTCCCTAACTTTTACCTGTTAACAAAATATTATGTTCCCCACAAAAATTTACTACACAGGATAACAGCCAGAATCTACAACCATTCTCTAAAGTAAAACTTCAGCCATTGCTACGAGAACCTCTGCCACGCTAATCCAGCAACATCGAGTCACAAGAACATCGACTAACATGCGAATACACATCCCAATTACACTAATGTTCACACCCACAACAAGACCGGATGCAATTGTTTGGTGAGCTACTGTACATGAGCCAGGAAAAGGGGGACTTTCCCTCACACCTCATCTTGAAAACATAGTACAACAATTTTGATTCTCACCACCTGCATCAGATGGGGTGAGAATGGTTTGATCTGTTCTATTCAGCAGAACTGTGAATGCGGAAATAGTTTGGTTTCATTAGATGTTTGTTATATGTAGCTCAAAGAATGCTTACGTGAAGTTGGGAGCAATGGGGTGAAAAGGATGAAGCCTCTTAGTACGGAGGTAGATTAAGAGGATGAAGGAACTTGAAAGTAGATTAGATGTGGCTAGGAGTAAGCTCGGTATTATCGCTATGTGATTGAGATATGAGGAAGAATAAGCCGTTCAAAGATTTTTGAGTCGATGCACGAGGAGCTCCTCTTCGATTCCTTAGCCTATAGTGAATAGGTAGGAATAGCACGTGGGGATGTAGTTATTATCTTTGAGATTCGATCTTTTTCAAAGCCTCAACGAACCTTTCAAGTCTGTGTAGAGCCCCTTGTAGCGGTCCGAAGTCTTCCATCGAAACAAGTTCCTGTGGTACATTAACCATGCATTCTCCAAGGTCCCATTGCCCCCAATAAACCCTATCACACCCAATCCTAC
>JASZXT010000166.1:0-44877 GCA_035521555.1 Lecanoromycetidae sp. Uapishka_2
GGAGGAGATGGTGCATGGCGAGGAGGACGGGGTTTGACGTCTGGAGGTTGTTACTTGTGGAGGGACTGGGCAGATTGGTGGGTAATCTGTGAACGACGATGGGCGTCACGATTTGAATGATAGATTGTATTAATTGGAGTATATGGTGACTCTGATTGAGGTAGATGAGGCGATAGGCGAAAGAACGTACAATCAATTGATTTTCGTCAATTTACTTGTTTTTGCCTTGAATCATTTCCACAACCTGGAACAAATACATCCTTTGTTCTCTGTCAACGCGAAACATGAGAGTTCCTATCCATTCATTTGTTGCGGCCTTCCTATGAAAAGTGCAAGCAAAACAAAAAAAACGGCGAAGAACAGAACTCAGTATCCTGCAATTTTTATACTCCTTCAGGCTAGCACAGCATGGCTATACAGCGTCGTATGAAATATCCTCTGAACAGATAAGGATGTCATTTCCCGTTTTCTGTTTCATATGCAAGAGCTTCAAAACTTACCATCAGCAGCCCCAAAGTCCAAAACAGGGTCCCTAAACCACGGAACCATACAAATGTTGACTAGGTGTATTCGCCCTAGTAGTCTAAGATCAAAGCTTTAGAAAGTAAAGAAAGTCCCAAACAGATCATGTTCCATGTAGAGGGTACTCACGAATTCTCAAAAGGCTGAGCTATACTCCGTCCGGTGAAACCGAAACCCAGATGAGGAAAAAAGAGACACTAAGTCTGAAGATCAGAAGAGGCGAGCGAAGCGCCCAACGTCGAATGATTGAGGTGATATCAGTGGGCTATATGGCTTCGGAGTTAGAAATCGTTGACAATTGCAAGACTATCTGAGCATGTCAATTCGATTTTCATTCGATGCTCAAACAGGTTTAAGCGGAAAGTCTCTTCTTTGATAGCGCCCAAGCGACTAGTGCATTGTAAAACCAGTGGGCAAAAGGCATTTCGAGCAATTGAATGTCCTCGCTGGTCTCAGGTCTAACACACTGTAGCTACGTCTTTTCTCAATTAGGATTGAAAATCGTGTAGCGTCATGACCGAAGAATTCTAATGGAAATCGTCACTGCTCCACCTTGGCGTCGTCCTCCCTGGACATGCCCTTAAGCAGCCCACCAAGTCTCCTGCCTTCACCCTACTGAAAGCCTGCCCCTTGTCGTCCACTCCGATCCCTAAAACAACGTCATCATCCAAAAACCCAACATTCATATCCATAGCTTCGTCTCCTGGCCCAGATTGGCCCTTCCTCGCCGGTCTACCCCAAGCGTAGGAGATGCTGACCGTATAGGTGAAGTACGCCCAAAAGTCTTTGCCTCCGTAAGGCTCCGTGGCATTGGTATTGGTCTTACGAGTAGCGGACACGATAGCAGTGTTGGCAGGGTCATCATCCCAGTTCTGAGACGCAGACCAGCCAGAAGCGGTTTCATTCGCCAGAAGGAGAGGGTACTGGGAGATGCCGATCATATTGAAAGGCGGGATAGCTTGCCAGACCATGAAAAAACGCTCGTAGCGCAGCGGTAGCTTTAGCCAATTCGGGAACTTGCGATGTACAATGGCGAAGAAGACTGTGTTCTCACTGCTTGCTTTGCAATTTTGATCAGAGCGATTGCAGAGGATGAGGCGGAGAGAATTAGTTGCTTGATGCCAGGTGCCACCACGCTTCATCTTGTCGGGTTGCTCTGCATCGGTCAGTTCCTTGATACACGGCTGCTCAAGTGGATCGGTCAGATTCGTTGTGGTGAGACCGCTTCCGAGAAGCTTAGCGAAGGTACGGCCACGAGGTCCGCCGCGTGGGTCAGGGAGGTCGTAGTGGATGTAGGATTCACCACTAGCGGGGAAGAAGAGCATCCAGTTCTTCTCAATGGCTGAACGGGTGTCTGCTGGGTTACGGGTGAGTTCTGTGAGAGTTGGGTAGGATTTTAGAGGACCTAGGGAGGGTAGAGTTGGCGAGGAAGTCAGGAGATTGACGAGCGGAGCATAGAGGGTACGAAGATCAATCATCCAGAGGCCAAAGCAGGCGTAGCGAGACCTAGGACCAATCAGTCACAGGACGTGAAGACTTAGAGAGGTGGTCATCCTACTGAGTGTTGACCATCATCAACGGCTCGCCTTTTCCACTCCAGAAGATCCTGGGATCATGAAAGCCTGGAATATCAGTGTATGCCATGAACTTCCCCTCACACTTTTCTGCCGGTGTCGGTGGCACACTAAGCGTTATTGGCAGAGATGCACATCTCATACCTCCAGCAGGGCCAACGTGCATGAGATCATCGGCTGTGCATGGTTTCTCGCCCGGCCTAGCATCTTGGCCCTCGACATGACAGACATTAGCCTCGCAGAGGACGTTCTCTTGGTAATTCCCATCAGTCACAATCCTGCTAACAATCAAGTACTGATTCTCCGACCAGTATGGAAGGGAAATTACAGTAGGATTCCAGAAGACACGAGACTCGGGCTTCAGAGAGCCTGGCGGTATATGCGAAATGTTTTGGACGATGTTGGATAAGCGGACGTGGCCGGTGTATTCATTCGCCCTTTTCGGGCACTGAAACAAGACTTCAAAGTTGGGATCAAGTACTGGCTGCCACAGGATCGAGTTGCTTGACTTATTCGCGACCTTCTCACTCTTCTCGTAGCTATAGAAGTAACGATTCGGGGGCGACAGGTGGTTCTCCGATGAATTGTAATTCGGCAATGGCTTCTGTACGTTTGAGATAGGTACATGGATACCCTGCGGAGGCGCTGGAGGAGGATGAAAGACGAGCGCTGGCAATGAGGTTGGGACTGGTACAGCGCGATAGACGATGACTATGGTAACGAAAACAATGACTGGCACGAGGAAACGACGTAAGGGTGGTAGGTAGATCATGTCGCCCGATGGATAGAGTACCATATAGGTATTTGCTGGGCAACCTGTTATGGTAATGAAGGTTGGTGGAAGAAGTGACACTGATGGATGAAGTTGGCATAGGTGTTAACCCCAAATCGTCTACCGAGAATTTGGTTGGCTTCCGACCCCAAAAGAGAATCCATTTCCTCGGGTAGGATGACAGAAGTCTGGAAAGCATCGGTTCTCGAGTTTTATCATGGTGCTCACCGCAAGCTTGCTGATTAAGTTACCAAATTGTTACGACCAAATGCGGTGACCAATTCAGCAGCATAAGGTCTTACAATTAAGGTGAAAGCAATACCACTCCTTGCAGACATGCAACGAGCCGTCAAGCGAGGCTCTAATTCGTTGAAATGTGTCATGTGCTGCTGCACTTGGAGCAAAGGGGAATATACGTGAGCCGGTTTCATCCCCAGATGGCAGACAATGAGAAACGCCAGCCCACAAGACGGACTTACTAAATCTCCATTTCATCCCGCCTGCCAGTGCCAGAAACCTGTCCAGCATTTGCGAAACACCTCCAGCGCCTTCACTATGATTTACTTTTTCCCTTTGTTGATCCCTTCACCCATAGCCCATAGCCCATATGTATAACAAAAAGACGTCCACTCCTCCTAACTGCCATAGCTCTACCTCGCATGCTCGTCTTCTTCGTCCTCTTCCTCATCCTGCTCACTGCCTTCTTCTTCGTTCCAGCCCTCCGACTCGAGGTTCTCGCCTCGTATAGCAAGGCTGAGGAGAAAGCCGAGGAATATAATGCCGCCGAAGACGCCGAATGCAACAGCTTCGCCCTTAGGCTCAACGTGGGTCGATAGGGAGAACAGCCCACCCGCGAGAAAGGGTCCTGCAGCTCGACCAGCTGCCGAAAGAGTTTGAGCTAGGCCATTGAGCGTACCAAGGATCGAGTGGTTGGGAGCAGAATTAGTGAGCTGGTAGGTGTAGGCGGTAAGCTAAGAAGGATGAACGACGAGGAGCATTACATACCAATAGTAGAAAGCTAGTCAGACATCCCACAGCAGCAAGTGACTTTATTAGCAGTATAAAACCCAGCTCCACCCACAACCAAGCCTTTCCATTCGAAATTCCACCATCACCATTCTCGATATGCTTATAACCCACCCACGGCGTAAGGAGGAAAGCAAGCGCCATGCCCGCCAGGCATCCTCTATACGTAACTTTGTTACCTAGTCTTTCTCTAAGACGACCAAAGAAGCCAAGTTGGAATACAATGGTGGCTGCGCTGGCAAATGCGAGCGAAATCCCGATCTCTTCAGGCGAGAGGCTGCGTCCTCGCGGTGGAGCGGCTTGGCCAAATATTGGGTAGAGCGAATTGTATGAAATGTTCGCAAGTTGGAAAATGAGGTAAGTAGCCATGAGTAGCATGGTATCCCGATTGAAGATCTGGGCCCGGGTGATATCTGCAGTATGATGTGGTATCAAGGTGGGCAGCGACTCCTGTGAAGTTGAGTCCGAGTCCGAGTCATCTTCGTCGTCATCGTCGACAGCTGCATCACCATTGAGATGTTGGTGATGCTTGTGAGTGAGAGCTGGGATCCTAAGATAGCTGGGCCGGCTGGAGCTTGCAAACTGCCAGGCCCATGTGAACAGATTACCGACTCTCTTACCAAGAGGTGGCAACTCTTTGGCTTCGTCCAAACTTTCTTCTAGGAATATCATGGTGATAACCATATCAAGGCCAAGCACCGCTGCCGAAACCAGATTGGGTTTGATGTATGGATAGGGGTCGCTTTTCGAGAAATGAGCGCCTTTTGAGACCAACAATCCTCCCACAACGGGTCCGGTAATACCACCTAGGCCGTATACCACTGGGAGATAGATGAAAGCTTTGGACTGATTGCTCCGATCTGTGATCTCTCCCAAACACGTAGAAACAATGCCCTGATTTCCATTCGAGAGGCCCATCAGCACTTGTACAATTATCGCCTGCCATAGAGTTTTGCAGAAGCCGAAAGCAATGAAGCAAGCGGCTGTGAGAAGTGTGCCCGTCAAGACTACGGGCTTTCGCCCAATGCGATCTGATAGCCAACCCCAGAAAAAGTTCGTAGCGAATTGAGCTAGCGCGAAGCTTGACGCAACAAGCCCAACATAGAGGCCGACTTGCCCAGGATTCACGTCTTTAAATGTCGAGACCATCTGAGGAAGGTAGGGGCCAATGGAATTCAGGGCTGTCTGCTCGGAGAGGGAGATGATGGCCAAAACGATGAGCTGCTTTATGGGAAGGGGCGACTGGTCTTGATTTGACCCTCTTGAGCCAGGCCGGGCGTGATGTGCTCCATCTGGAGCAGGGGGGGAGGTATCAGGAGGAGGCTGGCCTTTGGACTTTGGAGGAGGAGTGGGAAATGTCTGGTAATGGGGCGTGGATGATTTTCGCCGATTTATTGCGGTAGTAGGGCGACCCATTGCAGGGAGAGATGAAGGTGAGAGATGGCATTAACGACAGTGGGTGAAGCTCTAGATATAGTACAACATGCTATAGTCTGATTCTGCATCAATGTTTGCCTCTTTATACACATTTTCATGCAATGCAAGATCTTGCGATAAGATCTGCGTTTTGCTGTCTTTGTCTTGCCGTATTGATTTAGCAGCTTGTCTGCTTATTAAGCGGGCCTGAAAGACCAATCAACCTACTAATTCACGAAGGAACCACCCAAGACATAGCAGAAAGTAGAGTTCAAATTCTGTTCTTCACCACTGCGATATTGTCTTCCTCACATCCAGATTACAGTTCCCCCTATTACGACGCATAGTCCAGAGTCAGCCTTGAGACTTTCAGAATAGAACTACATCATACCATTCGACCCAATTGATATATCCAACCCAATCAAGCTCTCGGGGAGAAATCTAGAACTATTAGAGGGAAGGAAGAAGGCCACCGCTGATTTCTGGCTGCTATATTCTAGAGAGAATCGCGGTGCTCTATGGGGTAGTACCTGGAATGTTTCTTGAGAACGGATCGCAGGAATCCAAGTCTTCTGAACTATGCGAGAGGCCAGCTCCAGAGAGCGGATTCATATACGGATACTGGTGAACTAGCGCTATGCTAGTCTATGGTATAGTCCAATACTGATCGATAGCAATTGTATCAAATCCGATGCTTCATCGTCGACCGCGAATCATTGAATCCGTATGTGATCTGATCAACACACATATGTACCGTTGCTGTATGTAGTACAAGTTGGCCATTGTAGGATTGGCTGCAGCGCAGGATAAAGTGACACCGCGACACCGATAAATAAAATTATTATTCGAACGAAAATCCCCTCATATATACCAAGCGCTTGATACGATTCAAATGGATTCGTTCTAATCTCATATAACAATGGCATAAAACACAAAGTCCATATAGCGAGGTATAGGGTGTGCTTATCCGTCGGCGCCAGGGTTGAGAGAATTGCGATGACGAAGGCATATGCCGCAAGCAATATTAGTATATACTGGCAACGTTGAACGATTTCTGCAACGATATGCACAAAGGTCCATAAGAGCTGTAATAGCGGGACCTTCGGAACCAAAGTGTTGTTGATTTTCGCCTCTATCTTGAACAACATAGCATGTCTCGGTCTATTCAAATTGTCTGGTATCTCGAATTCACGCACGATGAATGTCTCGTTGGCAACAGTGAGACTCCTGTGTCCCATCAAACCGTGAAACATACTGGAAGGGTGCGCTGACTGCATATGCGAGGAGTGGTGAGGTAGAGGAGCTAGGTGACAATCTTTGGTAGAGAAAATACCATGAGGATATTCCAGGAATACAAGAAAAGATGGAGTCTCATCTCTGCGAAGAGCATGATTCTCCCTGGTAAGCATGACATAATTTTCTCTGATCAACTTGACACAGAGTATTATCGAGTCTGGTTGCGCTCGAACCTGAGAACACGGCCGTCTTCCTCTGACAATATTTGTCAATATATCAGACCACAGAGCCCTATAAGCCCTGCAATGTTCGATGAAACCATTGGGACCTGGAAATTTGGCACCGGACGGAAAATCGGCAGGTTGCCGAAAGTTGAGTCGTAATGCATGAGGCCCTGTCACGGAAAAGTCCTTTTCCACTTTGAACAACGGATGGACATACTCGACGTTATAGCGGTAATGCGCCGGGAAGTCTACTAAGGTGGGAATGTGGAAGGGTCTCGATAGCTGGAGGCGGGCAACATCTTTCGTAACAGCAATTCGAATGGTCTTTGAGATATATCCGTACCCAGTGGACGGGGCGTACGGGTGGATTTGACTAAGCAACAAGGACCTGCCTGTGCGTATGAAAACGCCACCTTGGCATTCTCGCAGCAGAATCCCAATCCTTCTCGATGGCTCTTGCCGACTAGAGCAATTAAGGTCGGCCAGGAATAATCTACGGCGTCGTTCTCCCTTAGTACGAGGAGCACGCAGTGAGAGCGAAACTCGAAGACCTTGATTTGTCATCTGGTAATCCTCGGAGAGATCATCGGTGGCAAAGACCCGACAAACATTGATGGTACCGCATCCTGCAAAATCGGCTGTAGAGGTGGCGAGAATACCACAATCTTCTGTGTCAGATCGCGAGTAGCCCTGATCCCACGGCAAGAGGCCCCATGCTAAGAGGCTAAGGTCGTAACTTCTTTTTAGGATCTCTTCTTGTAGCCTCTCAAAGGCTTTCGTACCCTCACCGTATAGTAAAGGCATGTTCACCTCGAAAATGCCAAGGAGACAGTACGCCATATCTTCCTCTCTGGTAGTAACCCTTCCTGACGCCCAAGACATCCTCACAGCAATGTTTGCTATACGCAAATCCAACCCTTCAAGGAACGCAGGCTGAATGGATGTAATCTCACTCACGACTTCAGACATTCTCGAGCCCTTTCTGAGCCGTCCGATGACTTGCCAGCTACTGTTGAAGAATATGATGCGTCCAGGCGCGAGGAGTTCCTGTAAAGTCCATCCTCTCGTAAACCATCTGCTACCGCGAAAGGAAGAATTCGGCCCTGATATATCCTCGACTGCCTCGTCAACGTCTGAGAGGAATACATAGCAGACTTTAGAATCCCTATACCATGCAAACATAGAATTTATAGCTTCAGAAAGCTCAGCGCTGCTAGATTTGTCGATGCAGCAAGTGTCGATCCAAACCCATTCAAAACCGTCGCGTAGAGCTTGGTCGCAACATGCTTGAATCTTCCTCCATCCAGCTCTCGAGGAGAGTGAGGAAGCAAATGAATGCTGTCGCGAGCTATCTTCATGGAATTTTTCGAGATCCTGGAACGTGACCTCCTCGGAGCCCCATGTGTGTGACAGGATGGCGTAAGGCGGCCGCCGTTCGTTGAAGAATGAGGAAAGACGTTTGGTGGTAGTGTCGAGCAAATGCATTGTGTGAAGGATGGTGCAAACTTCCCACTTCACTGTACTGGTAAACGATGATGGAATGAATGAATGATGCCCGGCCTTGGAAGCAAGATATAGAGATCGGTAAGGCTATTGGACGAAGAGAGTTGCCAATTGATGCGCGCGGGGTAATTCCTGCATGGCCCCCACGAATGACACCTTCGTCCAATCAACAGCAGACCGCTTGAGTGTCCAAGTGATAAAGATCTGTTACTCTGGCGGTTAAGGCACCAGTCTTGCCAGTCTCGATTTGCCTATCTATGTGTTGTCAGACATCGTGTGATCGATAATCATTGATTGAAAGCTCAAGTGGAGCTTTGTATCTTCAAGTCACGAGAAATGTGTCCGACTCAACTGGCAAATTTGCTTCTGGACTGCAAGGCTTCATGTTGTAAATGCAAATAATGCAAAATTGTATTTAGCTAGGCAAATGCAAAATCTTTTATTAGGGAGCATTTCGTCTATGACTATTGCATGCATTCATGTTCCATCTCATAGAATTGAGAGACTCAATTGCAACTTCCTCCACCAGCAAGACGGCTTTCTCAACCCTCGAAATACCAGTCCTCGCGCTGAGACCAGTCATTTTGCCCCACGTCGGACAAGCCAGCGTTCTGGTCACCGCTCCAGGTCCATTTGGGGAGCCCCTTAGAGCCCGATGGGTGGTTTTGTTTGATGAAGGCGTCGGCGGCGTGAGACTCGTATTGTTCAAGGTTCTTAGGCCCATGGAACTCCTTGCCGCCGTCAATGTTGGAATGAGTGTCTTTGTCAACTGGTTTGGGCCTTGGGAAGAGATCGCTTCGAGGAGGTGCTGTGATTTCATCATCCTTCCTTCTGATTACATTCGCCCCACGAAAATGTAGGGCTTTCCGTCCTCGAGGAATACAATATCTGGTTTTCCTCCTAGAATTCTCATTCGTTTTGGACTTGTGGCCGTGGCAAACTGCTGAACAGCCGGAGTCTGACTCACTTCTTCTCAGTCGATCGCATTCGCAGATCGTAGAACAACCGCAGTCTCCGTCTGACTCGGTTTCTGGGTGCCAGTCGTCATCTTTTGGTGGATAAGGTTGGGTCTCACCCTGACGATCTTGAAAGGTCAACGGAGTTTTTGGTGCCTGGGTACCTTTTATCGGCCATTGCCCTCCATGATTAGGGCCCAATTGGGACGTAGTATCGTCCGGTTCCCCGGACCGGCTATCGTAGAGGTCAGAGGAGCCGTTTAGTGAGGAGATCCTATGCTCTCGAAAGGCGTCCCGCTCTTCGAGCTTGGTGGCCTTGTGAGATTTCGCCCGCTCATCGTGTCCCATCTCGTTCAATGAGTTCCCAATCTTTTTGTACAGACTCTCCAACGAATGGTAACGCTCTTTCATCAGGGCGAGCTCCTTCAACAAGGAGATCTTTTCGCTTCCTAAGTCAGCTAACAGCTTTTGGAAATTGTCTCTCTGTCCAACTAGCACCGCACAGCTTTGCCGGGAATCGGCAAGTTCTTTGGCGAGCTTAGTATACTCCTTTTGCAAAATATACAACTTAGTCTGTGCCCGGTGTAGGTTGAGGGGAAGGTCTTGAACAAGTCCAGGATCGTGCTTGGGACTGTCAAGCTGATCATCGCGCTTGTCCTCGTTAATAGCGGGTTCCTACGACGAACAATCAGCACCGTCCAATGGTCTTCGCGAGAGCCTGGCTACCACGTACATCTTCGCTTTCATCGGGCGTCATCATGGGCTCGGAAGGTACTGAGGAAACCTCGTCAGATGTCTAGATGAAGTCAGTCATCCAATTCAAGTCATCTCTAGTATGGAAACTCGCCTTAGGAGCCCAGTCCTTGCTTGACAATAAGTCAATCTTCTTCGAGATGGTGATTGTAAGGTCCGAATCCGGAACTCTCCTCCCCATATTCGCAAGCCTCTCCAGCAAGTCTACCTTGTGTTCTTCCGACGCCAAGATGACCAAGTTGTCAAGCTTTATCTCCATAAGCTGGTCGAGGACTCCTCCCCAATGAAGGTGAGCCTCAACAGAGTGATACTTTCGAGCGATGTCGTCCTCGAGCTCCTGGCTTTGTTTGCAGATCTGAATTCTGATCTCTATCAAACGATCCAGAATGGTGCAGCAGTCATAGTTGCTGACGAGTGATTGAGTCGACAACAGCTCTTGTATTTTTTGCAAAATAGCTTTGCCGATGCCATCGATGTTAGAGTAAGAATAGATCAAGGTGGATCTGGTTGCAACTAAGCGCTCAAGGTGGCTTAGTGCGTCGAAGAATCCATAGTATGAGCGTAGATCTGGTGAGATGGCCATTTCTACGCGTTGTCTAAAGATCAAGTGTTAGTAATACATGTCTTATCAGGAGGTGGGAGAACAGCTTACTGTGATCTATCAGAACTCAAAACGAGATACGTCTCTTACGGAAGTTCGTGGTTACAATGGGCAAAGGGGTGGGAGATATGTGTCGAGAAAGAAAGGTGCTGAGGAAATTGAAGCTTATTATTCCCGTCATCGAGGGGAAAAGTGATCGACGCTAAGGCTGCTGCAGCCTTACACTACTGCAGCTAGCCAGACGTGAGGCTTTAGATTGGTGAATCCTCAAACAAAGCGACCATCAAAATTAACTCCCTTGCTTTAGTACTACCTCACTGTCTCCTACAGCAGCCACCCATCATCGTTGCTGTCTTCTGGCACAAGGCGAGTCACTGCAATACCATTCGTGCTTTGCTGTATCCATTGCTTCACTTTCGGGCGGGGTAGGGATGGAGGCGTGCTCTTGACCCCCCAGTTCTTTTTGCTCCATGCGACTGGGGCCATACAAAACTCGTTCTGGTTCGAGCAAGGCGACAATTCAATTGTTTGGTAGGAGTGCCCGGTAACGCAAGATGACTCGATTTTGATTCTAAAGTTACAACTCGAGAAAAAAAGAACCAAGAAAACAAAGAAAGTAGAAAAGCGGAAAAAAGACAAATCTCCTTCAAGGCTAGGGGAGGGATGGTGAAATGTACTTACAAGCCCATGATCCCCGATGGTCTAGTGGTTATGGAGCCTCCAACATGCATAGAAGTAACCGGGAAAATTGCTTGGGGGACACCTTCCTCCTTCCATTCCCTTTTCTGAGAGGCCTTGATCAGGAGGCCACACCAACGTAGCATGTCATTAGTGCAAGTCCAGACGGAGCCTGAACCTTGAAGGCCATGGTTATGGCTGGTACAGGCAGAGTCAACGGGCCCACTTATGGTCGACTATATGGCGTCGGTAAGTACGGGGATAGCCGAGCTTCCCCATTGCTGTGATCTTTCGGCCATTGTTCACTCCCAAGTCTGTATATCCACAGTGCTTGCCTCGAATTGCGAGAGGTACCGATGCAAGTCCCATGGTATGAGATAGGAGATCTTTCAATGTAGTTTAGTCGTCGAATCGAGGCCCTTGCTGAGTGTGAAAGGCTGGTGGACAGCCTGAGGTACTTGAGAGCCCTGAAATCACACAAGACAAGTTAGCCCACGAAACACAAGCTAGCCTCTCGAGAGATTTCTTGGCCATGATACCACTGCACCATAACTGCTTATTCTACAAAAACCGGTATTTAATATTTTATACTCATTTTCTGTCCTCCGGAAGGCTATATTGTTAAACCTAGCACTGGAGAAGCTATTCTGTACTTCACGCCAACAGACGCTGCAGCAGCCATGGTGAAAATCGAGATGGGCGAGGGGAATATTCGTGCGGGCCACAAGTTCAAGTTAGCTACTTGATATGTGGAGGACACCAATCGATCTTTATCATGCAGCTAACATCGGCCAGGTGCAAGTTTTGATTGGTCTTCCCAGATAGGCAGGTAACTCGCTTTTGTTCCGCAGGAGTATGGCTGCGAGATATATGACGACTAAGGCGGACACGGCCGACACGACGGACAGGTGGCATGGTGATTGTGGAAGAGCACATCGTGGAAGCTGCCATGGATCGGGCAGTGCTTATTGGATTAATTGAGGACGTTGGTAGCAATCATGTGACTTGCCAAGATTTTTGAATCATTTCGATCGAACCTAGCTTGATTATGTTGTGAGATGGTAAAATCACATTGTGGCAAATCAAGTACAGCGGGCAGCACACGGATATGGTTTTGCGTTTACCAGCTGATATTGCGCTAATGGTGAGGCTAATATGCCAAAAGAGCCTGCCATGGCATATATTCTTAGGGCAATGCCGATGCATATACATGGTATCTTTGAAACCTTCCCGATTTTGATTGATACCCATTGAGACTCAGCAAAGAGTAATATATTCTCGTCATATACTCAAAGCCATGATTGAGTTTACGATGTCTATCACCATAAGAATTAGCTATTAGCCTCGACGTACAATCTCCGGGCCCAGTGAACACAATGAAGAAAAATTCAAAAAGATTGGGATAGACGGTAGGACGGAGCAAGCGTTTACAAGAACCCTCAACGACTGCGAAAGGGTACTCTCAATGTAGCAAGATGGGAATAGAAGGCGAAGTGCGGGTAAAGGAAACGAAGTTCTTGAACGGTCATGAGGGGAAGATTGGGGTACTCACCGTTGTCGTTCTCTTTGAGAGCCTTGACAGCCTTCTTCTTTGACACACTGGCCTGAGCCATCACCAATTCAATGTCCTTGGCTTCAAGCCCAGTCTCATCAACTTCCTCCCCATCATCTTCGTCATCTTCCTCCTTCTTGGGCTCTTCGATAGCCTTGCCTTTGCCCTCAGCTGCATGGTTGTGTCCGGCGTGCGGGTCCCCAGCGTTATCAGAGGGGACCATGTTCTTGAGGGCACTATCAGAGATCTGGGAGCTAAGGTCTTCAATCTTGGCTTCGCCGAAAACGCTGGAACAGGTCGTTAGCTGTGATACTGCGGTGAAGAGTTCTGCTAGCGTAACGTACATATAGGTATTGCTTGAGGGAGACTTGTAGACATCGGGACTGTTGATGACAAAGAGGATCTATAGAAGCAAAGTCAATCTCTTATTCATAAATCATAGAAAATCTGTGGCATTGAACAGAGCCTTAGTCGCCATTAGAGGTGATATACGGGACTTACGTTTTTAGGACGACGAAGGGTAACGCGTGTGATGCCAGGAACTTTGACCAAGCCTAGTTTCGCAATTGACTTCCTCGCCTTCTTCTCGTTGCGGGAATGAATCGTCATGCCAGGCGCTGAGATGCTGGATTCAGCCTCTCCAGCTCCTGCGACCTCGCCCGCATCAGAGTCTTCGCTGCTGGACGCATCATCGCCGTCGTCAACTTTAGCCGCCTTCTGGTCAGGGACATCATCGTCAGGCAGCTCCTCGATACGGGAGTTGGACATCTTGCCACGTTGCTTCTAGTACTTTGGACAATTGCGCTTCTTGTTCGGTGGTGAGGCCGGAGCATTTGAAGACTTGTGCGCTAGTAAATACTAGCATGCAATATTCCTTGGCACGCAAGCAACTTCTGGGGACATTGATCGAAGTTTGGTATCTCGCTCGTGCCTTCTATAGGAGAATAATATTACAAATCAGAGGCCATACAATCGGTGATTACAACGTCTATTGACTCGCATGCTCCTCTTACTTGGGGAACTTTGAGGGATCAAGCCCCGGTGTACGAGTCAACACGAAAGGCGTAATATCATTGCAAGTAGCTTGATTGAAGCTTTCCGTGGAACAAAAGCTGTTTTGGTTTTCCCCTCATCTCACTCCATAGACCATTTTCTACGAAGACTTCGCCGACTGCTTGACCTTCGCATGTGCCTTTCGGACCTCGAACCTCGCTTGCTTCTTCAACCTCAGCACCTTGAATCTATCAAAATCCGAAAGATTGCGTCTCTTCTCTCTCTGCTCTCTCCGCTTGGCCCAAGCGCTCTCCTCCCACTTCTTCTCTACCTCCTCCTTCTCCCACGCGCGTGCAACTGCGCCGCGGCCGGCCTGTCTGGGTAGATTTTTAATGACGTGCGGGGTAATGATCAGATTGTTTAGCGAGACTGATTGACGGGGGACGGAGGCTTTTTCTTTTGTTGAAGGACCATCGACGAGAGCCTGTGTAGCCATTTAGCTTTGACCAGGTGGTCTGCGACAGGAAGGAGTGAACGTACGCGCTTGTGGTCTATGATCTCGACGATTGCCGCCAGGCGGCCAGTGTATGGACCATGAGTGAAGAGTACAACACGGCCAACCTCGACGAACCTCCACTGTGAGGCGTGGATGTCGATGTCTGCCATCTTGACGATGAGTCTATCGTCTTTCTATTAGCGAACCTTGACTTGCAGCCGCCTATGGCCGGTACTTACAAAAGGAGTCGAGGGGTCAAGAATAGTTTTTGTTGATGCCTCTCATAAGGTCTCAGTGATGTTCAACTTTCGTGGTGCCGCCAGCTCGGCTAGGTCTTGGCAGCGGTGGCGCTAACAGGGGTCCCGCAGATCTTCAATTTTTCCAATCCCACTAAGCATTCGCAACTTCAACAAAACATAGACAAGACCCTGCGAATGTGTATCATCAGCATCAGTCATATGGAGTTTCATTCTTCTCCTCTCCACCTGGAATGCTCTCCTTCAAACCTCTGCTTCTCTTAGGTTAAATTGAGAACACTGTTTGTTCAATGGTTTTATGAGTCCATTGCTGCGATCTGCCATGCAGTAATGCTAACAGAACTCCATTTGTCAACTAATCTGGAAGTGGTAGGACTATCAATATCAAGATCTGGAAAACTCATTGAAAAACCATCTTCAACTTCCATCCAGGAATCGGCGACACCATTCACAGAGCAGCAGTTTCCGTTATGAAGCGTGACCACCACACTTATCTATTCTTACCTATGTTCAGATAAGTCAGGATGAATGTGTTGGAGGCTTTCGCACACCTATGCTTGGGTATCCATACTGCCTACGAGGTCATAGAACGCGCCATCTTCTTGGACTAATGGCCCTCTTTGCGAGTCCTGAGAAAAGGGTACAGCGTAGCTTCTCCCATCGCATCGCAAGTCTCTCAGTGTATGGCATACCCTTCTCTAATTCTACCTTTCTCAATCTTTCAATGATGCTATAATTTGCGATTGACATTTGTGCTCGGAGCCTCTCGCCGGAGGCTCGATACGGGCTGAGCTGTATGATATTCAATCTTACATATTCTGATCTGCCTTTCTTACATGCTTGTTGCTGCTTTGCCACTCTGCGGCACCCACTGCTGACACCGAAGCTTGACAGGTCACGAGATGCTGGATGAAGGTACCCCAATCAATACAATAGACGACATCCTTTACCAGTCAAGGAACCGACGTCAACTTTATCGATACAGATCCAAGTAGTCCATACTTCCTCCCTGTCATCAAAGACTTAAAAGTTGCAACATGAGCAAGTAAAGATACGAATTTCATGCTTAGAGCGAACGGCCATGGTCTTCGATTGACCGACTTTTGAAATTTCAGCTGTCCCGACTAAGTCGACCATGGAACAAAGTTTGCATGACATTGTTCCACAGTCGCTTCTTTTTGAAGTCAAATCGGTAATGGCAAGACATCGCGGTTGTTGAAAAGGTCAGTCTATCTTACCCCTGCGTCAATCCTTCCTTATCTACCCAATGATTAAGAAACACAAGCACTAGATAGTAAGTGATCTCTTCGGAGAATGATCACAACATTGTTACACCAAGATCACTGAGGGCATTTCCCCAAGCATTGTCTATTTTCAGTATGATTTCTGCGATGCACGTACTGATCTGCTGCCTACATAGGTCACTCATCCAAAGGAACCCCATTCAAACAAAGTGGTGAAGGACAGACGATTGAGACGCGGACTATGCCGGCATGACGTTGGGAGACATGCTACTGTATCTGATCGGCACGAAACATTGTGCATATTGATATATGAGTATCCAGCTGTATATGCTTGAAGTTTCGCGTAAGATATATCATAAACTTTTCAAGCCATCTACAGCCTCGCCTTCCCACATACCAGACTCCTCCAATCTTCATCTTCAAACCTCACATACCCATCCCCCCTCGGCGGTATCCAATAAACCTCATCTCCTTTGCCGTTCACAACCTTCTCTCCTCTCTTCGCAGGATCAACCCCCTCCGCCCTCAATTTGACCTTGTCTTGCTTATTATTATGACTGGCAGCTCCACCTACTTCCTCACTCAAAACCCTCACAAACACCGGTATCGCATATCTCGGCATCCTCGCCTTGGCGAAATCTGCCAGCCCTCTCCAATCAAAGCTGCTCTTCTTCTCAGATGCAATGCTGAGAGCCGCACAACCCGCTCTACCTTCATGATTCGGGAGTTCGGCACCATAGACATTAGCTTCGAGAACTCCTGGAAACTGACCAATTGTTTCTGCGACTTCGGCTGTGCTGACATTTTCGGATTTCCAACGGTAGGTGTCACCCAGTCTGTCCATGAAGAACCAGCGGCCGTCGTCTGTACGGCGGAGGGCATCGCCAGAGCGGTAGTAGAGATCCCCTTTGGCGAATACATCGCGGACGTATTTCTTCTGCGTGGCTTCAGGATTGTTCCAGTAGCCGGCGAAGGATGATTCTTCGGGTAGTTTGACGAGAATTTCGCCGCCTTGGCTGTATGAATTGCGTTTTGCCCAACCAGACTTTGGCTCGCGGACAATCTCATTGGCTTCGTGATCGATCTCAACAGGGACAAAATAGTTGCGAAAGAGGTAACGAAGCAGGGCGCCATGATGTCCTACACAGTTGGCAGAGTATTCGCCGCGGTTCCACACGAAAAGGGAAAGCATGCCTTCCGAGCTATTGAAAAATTCGGCTACTTCGGGTACGTTGAAGCGCTCACGAAAGCGCTGCCATACATCAGGTCGGAGGCCGTTACCGTACATGCACCGCACCTTGTGGTCTTTGTCTAACGGACTAGGTGGTGCGGCGAGCAGGTATCTTGCTGTTTCACCAACGTAGATGAAGAGTGTGGATTCGGAGTCGCGGACATCTGCCCAGAAATTTCGCACGGAGAAGCCGTTGCCAATAGCGAGAGACATGCCCGATATGAGCATATTCATGCCAGTTATCCCACCTGTGCCGTGGTACATTGGCATGCATATATACCATCTGTCGCCGTTGGGGCCACGCTGAAGGCTCACGATCTCCCTGCCACGCAGAGAGGCGCGCGTGTACATGCGCGAGGTAGCAAATTGGGCTCCTTTAGGGAGACCTGTGGTACCACTAGCGACAGAGCCAGCTCAGCCAGAGAATCACAGTCCATTTTGTGATGGTGGATGCTTACCTAGTGTAAAACAAGGCTGCGGGGAAATTGCCCTTGACGGCTTCTCGATAGCTGTCGTTTGGCCGCTCTGGTAACTTCAACGCGATCTGGTCCTTGAGTCCCACGGACAGAACAATGGGTTTCATGCCAACTTCCTCATCGATCCTTTGTCTCTCATTTTCGATCCTGCTTTTGACCTTTTCATCATCATCTACCAGTAAAATCTTCGCCCTGGAGACTCTCAAACAATGTATCAATGCATCTCCTGCCAGATTGAAGTTGATCATAGCTGGTGCACATCCAATTGCCCATAGTCCAAGCCAGGCAAATATAAATTCAGACGAGTTCTGCAAGTACAAGGCGACTAAATCGCCGGGTGTAACGCCCAGCTCGAGGAAGTAGGAGGCATATTGGCAGGCTCGAGTGTGGGTCTCTTTGAAAGTATAGATGCCTTCGCGTGACCACAGGGCAACAATGTCAGGCCAATTATCGAGGTTTTCTTCGAAAAGGTAGAAGCAGGACTGACGGTTGGCTTTGACTGTGACGAGGAGGAGATTAGAGATGGTCAGTCGTTAAGGAGCAACAGCTAATAATCAGTCATGATGGTACCGGCTTTTCTATATTCGCGTTCCATTGACTGTAGGTAGTATAACGTTGTAACATCTTTCTTTAGGTGAAATTTGGCATCTAAGTAGGCTGCTGCAGCCATTCCTGCGCCTATCGCTGTTGCTGCTGTAGTCAGAGGTCATTAGCAGCCCGATTTCTGTTTCTCGTAGATAATCCTCACCTAGCGCCATGGCTAGCCAGACCTCATGAAAGCTCAAATCCTAGTCCTATGAATGGGTAGGAGTCGGGTGTCAGGAGCAGGCATTCATGTCAATTCTCGTGGAGCTCCGCGTGTGTAGATGAGGACGTATAAGAAGGCCATCGAAGCCTGTCCGAACTCTCCACCACACTTTCCCCAAATCCTTACTGCATGCACCCCACTCTATCGGTTGTTGTTTAAGCCTCGGCGTCTTAGCTCTCGGGACTGGCGACGGTTCCTGGCAGCCGCGCGCCTTGCAGACGCGTCGAAGATCAGCCTTAGAGCTTGGGATTTGGGAGGACAAAGACTTATTGTCGGCGCTCTACCCTTACCTCTCTCCCCACTCGCTCATCCCACTTCTTGCTCTACCAGCAATCATGGCACCACCGATTCTGATCGCAACTCTCCAATCCACCTTCCTTACCCTTTGCTCCCTCCTCATCGCTCAGTATTTTACGTCGAGCCCACCTCCCAACATCCCTGCTCTTCTGATCTACACTTTGCTGTCAACCCCACCCAACTTTTTGTGGCAGCAATACATGGAATCGAAGTTTCCTGGCTACTCGCTGAAGAAAGTGGAAGTGGATGATGGCGGGAAAGGCGTAGAAGTGGAGAAGAAGTTAGATGTGCGGAACACGTTGACCAAGTTTGGGCTCGATCAAACGATTGGTGCGGTGGTCAATGTAATGCTGTATATTGGAGGGACAAGGTGGTTGAGGGGTGTACCCCTCGGGGAGTGCTGGGATGTTGTGAAGGATGTATGCCGTTCATCTCAAAGTCTACCATTTGAACTCGGTGCTGACAACTATGTACAGCAGACATGGCCCATAATGAAGGCAGGCTACAAGCTGTGGCCGGCTGTCAACTTGGTACAGCATGTCTTCATACCTGTAGAGCAGAAGACCGTTGTAGGTAGTCTGGTCGGACTGGGCTGGGGAGTTTACCTCGCATTGTTTGCTGCTCAATAGAAAGGGCACCCACGACAATGATTATGGAATATGTTTGACCAAGATCTGCCAAGCGAGTAGGGCGGATTCCCGTGAAGTGATACTGAGCTACCATGACAGTGACCCAAAATCATGTTTTGCAGAACTTGCAATGCCCATCAGGAACTCTGCGGTGCAAAATGAGCATATGACCTAATCTAATAAGGGTTAATTCTCCCTTCCATTTGGTTCGAATCAGGCTGTGAAGCCTTTTTCATCTTAAATGCGCTTGCCTCGTCAATTCCCGCCTTCAGTAACTCCCAAATCGAGGTGAATGCTCCCTCTGCAACAACTTTGAACATTGTATCGTCCCAATGTCACAGCCACCACCATTGCGCAATCGACCCAGTCTCCACCTGGGATTAACACAGCTCAATGGGTCTCCACGCCATCTTAATCAAAGCACGCCAACACGCAGCCCTCTTGCCACCCCGTATCCAACACCTAACGAGACACCATTTGCGAAGACATCCTACTCACCTTTCCCATCTGCAAGTCTCAAAGCTCCAAATGGATACGAAACTCCCGCATCAATGCCTATGCGACGTCGAGGCCGTTCATTTCGCTCGAAGATCAACTGGTTCCGTATCAAACGACTGTTTTCCAGTAAACCAATCGTACTTCTACTTCTGGTCTTTGCTCTAGCATTGTGGTGGTTCAATGGAGGCAGCGAAGAGCTGGACATTGTGAAGCTCAGTGCGAGTGGCATGGGGAAGGACTTGATCCAAGAGAGAAGAATGCACGACTATCAATTCTTTCCTGCCAATAACCCAAAGATTCATGTAGGAACTTAATGATTAGTGCATCTGGATCTTTCGCTAATATTAGGCAGTATGTTGGGCGCTGGACCTCTACACCCAATCGTTTACGCAAAGATGGGAATTTTCCGGGTGTGTACTGCACGTCTGGACGCTTTCTATCGGTGGCTAATTGTGTCAAAGGAGTCTACTTCGATATCATTGTTACTAACACTACTTCTCTATTTCTTGCTCTTCATAACGCTCTGCAGCCAGCACCGAGCGTTTCCGTAAGCGCTTCGCTGGAGACCATAGCATCTGCTTCTCCTCCAAGCCACAAGCACTTCCATTTTCATCCACTCACGTCTAACGCAAACCCTTCGCCCCCAGTGTCGCTGCTGGCGCAAATTGACGATCAAGAATATATTCTCCTACCGAATGCCTCTTCGCTTGTTTCTGTCTTCTCCAACGACCTGGACATTATCAAACAGCATCGAGTCCGTATCATTGCTCCGATGACAGATGGTCATGGCTGCGGAGTCGTTGAACTAGAAGGGCTGTGGCTGAGTAAAGGTGGAAAACTGATCAAAGTTCCCGGATCGCTTTTGAGCGAGGACTACGCAAATGAGGATCTGTTGAAAGCTGAAAATGACCAGATTGGAGAGAAACACAGGGCTGGGCTTCATGATATTGAGAAGGATGGCAGCAACAGACATGATCGGCACACGCTTGCTGAGGAGCAGGAGGAATTTGAATCAGCTAATGAGTATCGAAAGAAAACCCTCGAAGTCATCACTGATTCGCCCGGATCTTACACGGAGAGGCAAAGAGGGAGACGTTCTGGGGGTGCTGATGGTTTGCTGGCTGGCGTTATGGGCTGGGAATATTTGCTTGGAGAAATGTTTGGAGCCGACCATGTCAGCATTGGGGTCGACGGCATGTGTCTGACGCCTGATTGCATCGGCGGTACGGGGCAGCCAGCAGGGTTGGGAGACGTATTCTTCCGCAGGTAAGTCTGACTTGAAATATGTCATCTAAGAGTACAATTGAGCAATTGCAGCGGCCCTTCCGATTCGCCCTATTTCGAGCATCCATGGATGTTCAGTGCCTACGTTCCCGATGTTCTGGTAAGTGTCTGCTTGCTTGTGGCACCTGGACTTTGACTGATGGACGTGTAGGTCCTCAACATTGGTAGCTCGGACGATGCCTCATTCCACACTTACGAATCAGACTACAATAAGACTCTGTGGGACCTCTCAGAGAAATTTGAGACCACATGTATCTCTTTAGTGAAAGCTGTACGAAATCTCGCCTATCCTAAACATCCGTCCATCGTCCAGAGCGAAAGATCCGGCACACCGGGCATCGTGCCAAGCACAACACCAGCCTCTATTCCTGTTTTCGTCATGAGACCATTACGCGGGGAACTCGAGCAAGCCACTCAGAACGCTGTCGCCAAGCTCCGGGAAGATGGTGACAAAGCAGTCTTCTGGCTCGACACGACTGGCTGGCTCGATCCAGACACCGAGAACTCTGAAATTCCAGACTTCTTCATAGATGAGACTGTGACGCCAGCGAGGTGGAGGCTGACAGAGCAAGGGAACCAGAGAGTAGCTATTTTCTTACATATGCATGTCTGCAGATACTTGGCTGGTGCTGAGGAGAAATGCGCGTTCTTGCCGCATGAGATCTATCAGGGGAAGGTCTTCGATCCGGAAGAGGCAAAGTTCGATAAGTATCTGGAGGATGAGAAAGAGAGGAAATTAAAGACATTGTTTTGGGAGAATGAGGGGCCGGTTGTGGGAAATGCGGCCGTTGAGGGGCTGATCTAGAATTCGGTAGCTACGACTTTCTCTCAAGATGCTCCATGTGAAGTCAGAGGTCTGTTGTATGGCTACTCACAAGAAACATTAAGGGACGCGAGAATAGTTTGTCTGTTCATACATAGAATGAAGGATCTGTAATAACCTATTGATCCCATTGCAATGATTTGAGAGGGACAGTCTCCAGAACAAGCTCGAGGTAGTCCGAGCTTTTCTCTGATCACAGTACGTGCATGCTCCAGAGACGACCCTTGGTGGTTACGAGGAGAGGGGAATGGAAACGACTTGCTCAGGTTTGATTAACAAGAGTCCACTATCTTCTTGCACAAGGGTTTTCCACAATGCACACCTTGAAGACCTTGGCACGAGCAGTATTCAACGGCGGCTACAAGGTCAAAATAACCCAATGGAAAGAGCTTCTTCTTCGAATATCAAGAAATTCTCCACGTATAAGACCACTGTTATGCCCACCCCACAACCAATACCATACGCAAGTATCACAAATAGATGGCCAGAGCCCAATCCTCCCGCAGCAGAATGTACAAGCACAAGCCCAGACTCCAAGGCCCAACAACCAACCAAACGGCAGTGGCACCTCGGTGTGAAATGCATCGAATGCTCGTGTTGGACGGTCCTCCAACATACAAATGGAGGTCTCTACACAGCCCTCAGGTGTCTGAATGGAAACGTACTTTGGACTCCCCCTCGTGCTCCCATTGACCAAAATAAAAAAAAAGGGCGTTTCTTGTTTTGTTTCTCAGACAGAATATCACTCACGAAATGAAACGTGCTGATTCTAACCCTACTGTCATTTTCAAGTCATCTATACTCTCCTCTGTAAATGGTAGTATCAACCATGCTGTCGATGATTAAAAATCCCCATCCCTCTCCAAGAACGTCCCGAAAAGCCAACAATCCATATCCATTACCAGTGGCTATCAAAGACAACAAAACCCTGATACAAAGAAATGATAAAATCACTGTCAAAAAGTTTCATCCAATACCACCCGATCGCAGTCATTAACGACAATACATACACGTGTCAAACCCTTCTTATTCCAAAACATCCTTCCCCTCTCTCAATCCCTCCATACCACACCACAATTCTACCAGCAACCCCCTATTACGACTTACCACATCCCTACCCCTCATCTTCTTCGTCCATAAAAGGTAACACAACATGACCCGCTACCACCTACCAGTTACCAGTCCAAAGCTGGCTTCCGAATCAGGTAGTCCATCGTCGCAACGGAGTATCTCAAACGTGTATGAAAGAATGTTGAATAAGCACACATTTCCATGGTTGAGTGTTGAGTAATCCACTTCGGAAACTGCTTCATGCCAAGAATTAGTAGGTACTTTAGGTATTTGCATTTCCATTCGCATCCACAAATAAATTATGAAGTGTATGTAACTGTATCTAGTAGTAGGTATCATATCACAGACATATGTTGGAAATCTTCTCACTACTCAACTCGGAAGGAACAACAATCAGCCTCGGAGCCTTGTTGGGCGCAAGGAATTAATTTATAAGCACCATCCCCAAAGCGGTTAATGCTACAGCACACAGTGACGTTTTGGCGGGGCTTAGCGTCAGCACGGCGCGTGGGTGGCTTATGCATGCTTACATACAACGAATCCTTAATTTGCCAAGGGTTCGCTTCTACCTTACCTTAGTGCTCTTCGCTAGCTATATTGTTGCAGGAAGGGATTTCCGCAGGTTATTTTGACGACATGCGGGATTTTGAGGGTGCGTAGCGTTTTCCTGGTATTTGATATTTTTTGGAAGTTAGATTTTGGAGAGATCGAATACGGTTGATGATGGGCTATTGCGGATTGTGTAATCATTTGGTAAAGGTTGCAGTGCGAGGCTCAGACGGCGAGGCGTAGTGTTGTATGTGGGTTTGCTGGGCTCAGGCGTCCAGATGCTTTGGGGACAAGTCAGATTAAAGCGCAGTCTCGAGCTGCTTTGGGTGTGCATGTTGGGAGAGGACAGGTTTGGATTGGGGTATTGAGCGAGAAGCTGAAATGGAATGTTCAGCTGGTTGTTATGCGTAGGTAGAATTCGTTTGGTGGCTCATAAGGAGCAGATACTGAGATAGGAGGAAAGAGCGTGAGGAACAAGGAAAAAAGACCCAACATGGCAAAAATGAATGAAAATGCTGCAAGCCAGTCCAGCTGTAAATGCCAATCAAAAACGCCATCCCAATGCCATATCCCGCACCCAATGCATTCAATCATCCATCTCGACCCATTCCCCATCCTCTAATCGCACATCAGTCCTTACTGGTATCTGGTTGTTAGTACTGCAAAATGGATACCCAGACACTCAAGACGAAATATAGCTTATCTGCCAGACGTACTCGGAGGAGTAGCCCATTGTCGGAGCATCTGATCGACGGCACGAGTCCACTCTGTCTGACATGCGAGAGAGAGCTTCTCAATGTTTGCGGCCGTCGGATTGCGTCCACCCCACATAGCAGGCTTCGCGGCCATCTTACGTGCGTGTTCTCTGATCAAACCTCTAGACAAATTGGTGGTCAGCAACAAGGCTATGGTGAGACGTAATACTCGTGAAAGCTTTGGATTTTCAGAGTGACTCACTGATCCTTGATCTTCTTGAGAATCAGCCAGCAAAAGTTCCAGCTGCGAACACTCGCGGGGTCTCCGATGACTTGCCACTTCGCAGCATCCAAACACTCCGAACTGAAAGGATAATTCTTGGTTATGCCTCGAAGTTCGCTAAGGAGATTGTTCGAATTGACGTAATGGGCCCACGCGCTGGTCATAGCCTCTGTGACATCAGCTGCATCATTGGACGCAAAGAGTTTCTCAATTCGGCGTAATTCTGTCAGAGTATTGACGCGATGTGTGCGTAGTGAGCGTAGAAGTTGCTCCTTGTCGTTCTGCAGCAGCATGAATTAGTAATGTGTACGAAGTAAACACGGAGGATGGAAAGTCGCTTAGGCGCATCGCCAAGTCCGAGCCTAGACAGGGGTGTGCAGAGTGGCTTGCAGACTACTCGGAAGCGAAGAAGGTCACATCTTCATGTAACAACCACCGAATATCAAATTATAAGGGCAAAGAAAAAAAGCCTCAAAGGTAAAAGGCTATTGTATATGGTCTCGAAACAATGACAAATTGGATGTCAAACTTACTGCGCTCATGGTCCTTGAGCTAGACATCGTACTCGGTGTGCCGTGTCTCTGGTGCTGAGGAGTTGAGGATGAAGGATATAAAGAGTCGTCCGAGGAGGAGCTAAGTGGTGATATAGGTGTTCGTGATTGCGAAGGTGCGGTGAGTGAAGGATTGATTGACGGTTGTGTAGGGGCGGTGGTGTTGGGGGCGCGGATGTTGGATGCAGATGGTCGTTGGCCGGGTCTGTCGATGTTTTGAGCGTATGGTGATTCGTACGGAGTTGAAGAATCTGCAGCTGCAGTGAAGTATCTCAAAGCTGCTGAGTCCGTTGTAGTTGAAGTTGAATACCTTGATGAGGAAGATCGTGTGTCTGAACCGGTGGGAGATGGCTTTTTGGAAGATCGAGAAGATGATTGATAGTCCATCGTAGTAGCTGGAGGAAGTGCGTATTATATAGACTCAGATGGAAATCTGGAACTATGGATTACACCAGAAAGTGCTAGATCGACTACTGCACCAGTGTGTCCAGGTTAGGTTTCGACCAGTAGCGTGAAGTCTCCAAAGATGGTGTAGAGCCGGTTGTATCAACCGAATTAGAACTAGACAGGCCAGATTGAGAGCAGTATTTCAAATCAGGAATGGTGACAGTACTGTTGAAACGAAACAAAAGTCAAGGAGATTTGTGAGCACACTGCATTAGTTCTGGTGTAAATGGAGAGCACGACATGACGGACCGTTTGATCTCTTTATCAAAAAGCTCCTGAGGCATGGCGAGGCTGATCAGTACTGATCAACCTCGCCATTGAGCTATCAACATAGCAATGAGATTGCGAATGGCTGAGTCTAGTGAAAGGGATCAAGTCTGCAGTAATATTTTATTCTCGTCAGCAGTAGAAGACTCGTCATGTTCGACACAACGTCTAATTTCATTTCGTGGAACCTTATTGGAGAGCTTGGGGCACGAGGAGGGCCATGCATCAGGGTAAAGCATGGGTAAGTCAATCCCAGATGGGGTAAGGGCAGCGGCCATGCCTCATCTAGGCCTGGCGTACGGATCTCCCCGCATTGGGTCAGGAACGTGCACGTGGAAAAAGCCACAGATGCTGCGTATGTGAGAAGATTCTCTGCTTAGGCTGATGACTGGCATGTACTGTCAGGCACATTGGAATGACATCAAAGTAATCCGGAGATATCCTAATGAAATCCTTCTCAAGCGAAAGATACTGCTTCTTGCTACGGTATCCTTGAGACCAGAGAATGAGAATAGTAATTAGAAAGGATAATGTGTAGTAAGAAACGAGAAAATGAGTAAAACATCAGCAAGAAGACGATTGTCTATTGTAGGAATTAAGCTTTTGGCGCTAATATCTTCCGCTATACCGGGCGCGGGTAGCGCTTACTTCAAATATCCTAAAAAAAGCCTCTTATGGACAAACAAATGCTACTAATCCAACTACATTGGGATGACAGAGCCTCGAATTGTCGAAAAGAGGATTAAGAAGTGTTTTCAAAGCCTACAAAAGTAAAGCGCTTCACAGCCCTCTGCTAACCCAACCAATGGCTGTTGAAAGAGCAAGGAGCGCCAGTGCCACTTCGGAGGAACCAACAAACTCGTCCATTCGTGGATCCAGTCATCGAACCCTCTTCTCATAGGGGGCGGTTTTCTGAAGCAGTCCGTGATCTTTTACACGCGAGACACTAAGGGGTCGATATCCGTGCATGAGCCTCTCCGTTGATCGTATTGCTTCGTGCTCGATGCTTATCTTCATGACTAGTATCCGTTTCACCAGCCGATGGCTTCGCCCTGTGGTAGACACTAATGCAGGTACCATCGAACAGATCGGATTAGATATGCAATACTGACCACTCGGGATGAGCCTGATAGAGGAATCCTTCCCCTTACGCTTATTCACCACGTGTCTTTAATGCGGTCATATCTTATCAGATGTTCGAGAGATCAGGAGAATTTTCCGAGAAAGTTGCTTAGTACGAGCTCCGAAAAGTCTGACCTCAGCCGCAAGCCTGTAAACTTTCTTCAAGAGCTTCCTCGACGCTTCATTGGCTACCTTAGCATTGACTAATTGAATCAGAAAAATTGTTCACCATAGCTATTGCTAAGTGTTGAGGTTGTCTTGCGTGAACTTTGGTGTCTGTCGCGACAGTCCAACAATTGCAGGTCAAGCGAATCTCAGAGCTCCATCTCACACAGCCCTCTTCATTTCTATCCCTTCGAAAACTTGCGCCAAAGCTATAGCTATGGCCTGTTTCTTCAGCTCGAACATGCCAATGAAAGCCTTCATGAACTCACATTGGCGGGCTCGGAAATGAGTAAGTTTTGCACCTCCCTCCGTGACAAAATCGGGGTCGAAAATTTGCACCGTTCCTAGTGCTCTCTGTCCGCCGTGTATGGCATTTAACAGTAGCACTACATTTATGCTATGAGGCTCCACAGTACACAGCCACGTTCGCTTCCAAACGCTCCAAAGAGTTTACAAAAGCGACGGCACCGGCGGACGTTTCACGAGCTTTCAAGCTTGAGGTCGATTTTACAGACTCTGCAGCATCATTGGACTACAGCTGTTGCCTGTGTCTGAGCCGGCGTCAGCAGAGCAAAGCTTCCAAAATGTTTACAGGCAGCAAGATCTGGTTTCACGGCTACTGTTTCATGCCTTTATTAGCACTTTCATCTCTCTGAATAGCCACGTTAAACAAAAAGCTCACCACCCTCAAACGTGAGTGGGAGTATCAAAGTATATCTGACGTTGATACAAACTGCCCATTGCTGTCATCGATATAATAAGATTGAAACAAGCGGGCCGTGGTTTCGAACCCTGTAAGGACGCGGTTGGGGGCCATAGAACATGGGGCTACGTTCTCCGTGTCTCTTACGGCACTTGAAACATTGCCGAGAAGATGCTCAATGAAATTCCGACACTTACCTAAGCACACGAAAACACAAGGTGGCAAATCCAATGTTAGTTTTCATAATCACCTCTATGATTTTTCATTCACACGCACTCAACTTTTGGTGTCCACTTTCCCCAAATTAATTCGAGTGAAAAGAGGTTCCGGGGGCTTAATAGACGAGGATGCAAGTTCTGAAAATTAATGCACAACAACACGACAACGCCCAAGAGTCCTTATTCATCAAGTGCCACCATCGGCCTTAGCCTTCTAGAACACTCCGCCTGCCCCAGTCTTTCAGGCGTCTGTGCACAGGTGGTGCTGTTATCTCTCAATCTCTCCTTACGAACATGCATCCTGCAGCACTGCCTGCTTCGCCATATCGAAAGCTTTCTTAGTGCTCTTCGTGCCAAATGAAATCCACATTGGTCAGAGGCCTTGGTTGAAAGTTGGGAACGAGCGTCAGCACGACTCATGACCTGTGAATGGAAGACGCGATAGGTTTGATCTGGGTGGTATGTTATAGTGAGGTGCAACGCTTCGAAATGTTGTCTCGAGAAGTAATGACGACGAATAGCGATCAAGGTAGCTATATAATACTCATACCGACTGCTCAAGAGAATTCTTCCAGTATGTTGTTACTGAATCAGTACTAATATTCCCTTATCGTTCCGAAGAGTATTCTTTCTATTCTACATGACAATAAAATCAAAACAGCCGATCTTGGCGACGAAAACTCCAACCCCATCAACACCAGAAGAAATCTTCCCAATTCTAGATATACCACAGCAATGACCAATTCAGCGAGCGCCTATACACAGTAGTAGAAAAGAAATATAGCAGTAGGAGAACGCAGTGCAAGAGAGGAGAGCATCGCGTGTTTTGTATATCGCTCTAAAGTTGCGGAAAGAGGTTGTTGTGATTGGAGGTGTTGAGTGGGGGTTATTTGTTCATGGTATTGGGACAATATGAGGTAGAAATGATTCATTGTTGTCGGATCTAATCGTGGCTAAACTAGGGGGAGTGACGATTGTTATGTGCTGGGTGTTAGATGAGATTTGGGCTTTGCGGATTGTTATATGGGACGAGCTGCTAGGTTCGAGATATTGTAGGGAGCTGGAATGCCGAGGTCAATTGGCAAAACTACATTGATATTGTAGTCTGCAAGCATTTTCACTCTGCACAACTGACTTTCGAAAAGACAAAAGGCGTGAGAGCATTGAGTTCCCTGAGATGGCTATTTGGTAGTATATGAAGACAAGTCTGTGACTCAAGAGCCCATTCATTGACAACGAGAAGCTTGTCCAGGAGTCAGCGCAATGGTCCACACTCATATATCAATAACAGCCTCTCACTCAGCGCTACCCGTTCCTCACAATTCTCGCTAACCCGCTTACCCTCGCCCACATCCCCATTCCATATCCCAACTCCACAACCCCTCTACAAACCTCCCACGCCCTCCTAGCGCCCTTGATCGGATAATCCAGCGCTGATGGGATGCTCGTGCCAACCAATCTCGGAAATCTATCAACGCATACAGCTTTGATATTACAAATACTTCTCAGTCCTTCTTCGCCGCCAAAGCGGCCATAACCACTACCCTTGACACCACCGAAGGGGAGCGAAACAGCGTAGTAGACTGCAAAGTCGTTCACAGACACCATTCCCGCTTTGAGCTCATTAGTGACGCGATCGAGGACTTTGGTGTTCGAGCCGAAGACGCTGGCGCCAAGAGCGTATGGGGTAGAGTTTGCGATTGCTATTGCTTCGTCGACGGTTAAGGCACGCATGAGTACGCAGATTGGTGCGAAAAGCTCTTCATGGGCTATGCGCATAGATGGTGTGACGTCTACGAGTAGCGTGGGTTGGAAGTAATGACCTTTTGGGAACTTTGGGTGATGGAAGCGCTTTCCACCGACCATGCATTGTGCTCCTTGGTTTACGGCGTCGTCGATGAGGTTTTCGAGGTGCGAGAAGCGAGCGGCTGAGATCATGGCACCGACATCCACGTTGTCGGGATCGTCTAGAGCAGAGCCAACTCGAAGAGCTCTGATACGTTTATCAAGAACAGTAGCAAGGCCAGGATAGATATTAGGTAGGCAAATTATACGTTCGATACCGATGCAGTTCTGACCTGCTGATTGGAATGTCCCTCGCATGAGTATACTGGCTACTTTGTGAATGTTCTTCGCATCGTCAAGGATGATAGCTGGATCTTTTCCTCCGAGCTCCAAACATACAGGTGTCAAGGACTTCGCGGCAGAGGCTGCCACATGGTGGGCTATTGGCCTTGACCCTATGAACGTGATGTGTGATATGGACCCGTGTGAAGTAAGATGGTCGGCTGCTTGGGGCCAGCAGAGAAGAGGCTGGACTAGGTTGGGAGAGTGGCCACAAGCTTGGAGGGCTGCCCGAGCTATGGAGGCAAAGTATTGGGTAGACCAAGCAGTGGATTCTGAGGCTTTGACAATGATGGCAGAGCCGGTGAAGAGTGTTGATATCAAAGGCCCCATGAAGTTGTGAAACTACAAGAGTGATCAGTAGCAGGCTCTTTGGTCTTGAGGAGGTCTTTCATACTGGATAGCTGTTACAGATTAGCTTGGTAGAACATACTTACAATCAGTGCACCCCTTGGAGACTTACTTCCAGCTCACGCAGGCAGCCACGACACCCAATGGCTCCCACCTGACCTCATTGTACTTATACATCATCAAGAAGTTTGTCGGCCTCCTCTCCGGCCTCAGAGCTTTCTCCCCATGCTGTATAGTCCATTTCAATTTTTCCACCGTCACAAGTATTTCCCCAAGCGAGGCATCAACTTTTGTCTTTCCACTATTGAGACATGCGGCTGTAGCGATAGCTTCTTGGTTATTGAGGACGTACCTGCGCAGGTTACCTCTAGTCAACCTTTCCACCATCAACAAAGGTAGGAGCCATTGTGCAAGCATACTGTAGTAGCGTCTTCAAGACCTTCCTCCGCTGCCTGAATGTAGTCTTTGCCCATGCTTTCTGTGCTTCCTGAGCCTTTGCAATCGCCCTATCGATTCCATCAGGTGTAGCAGGGTTCACGAGACCGAGCAATCGTCCATTGGCTGGGCAGTAACATTGTATAGCGCTCGAACCAGGTATCTAGATACGCTGTCAGACCTACTGTAATCACTACTATTGGATGCAACAACATACTTTGATGCTGGGTTCGTCAAGAACCTCCCCTTTCCATCCCGGCGAGCATTGCTCTGGTATGGGGACTTTGAAGGCGACAGGTCGTTCGTCATTATTATTGAGGACTGTGCGTCTGAATACTATAAGGACGAATGCAAATGAGAAGCAGAGGATTGAGATCTCAAGCCATGGGACTTGGCATAGAGAGTGGTTGGTGGTCTCCATGAGGAAGGTGGAAGTCTTGAGTTTATCTTGCGATCTACAGCGCGTCATCTGCAGCAGGATGGCACAGCATTTCGACAAATGTTTTCAAAATCGAACTAAGCATTGCGAATGAGTTTCAGCAGACAAGAACAAGGATTTGATTGATGTCTATCCTGCACGAGTCCCAGTCCAAGCACGTCTTCCTTCCTCGCTCCCATTAATACTAGCCTACGGCTGTAGCACACAAAACAAACAAGACAGTGGTATCATTCGCGAATCTCAATGCTCTCCCCCATGCTTCCCTTCAGTGTGTACGCATCCACCACCTCCATCCACCCTGAATACAAGCCTTCACGCCATCCTCCGAGGCTTGTGTCGAATCTAGGGACTAGACGTGACTTGTTCCCCCTCGTCTACGTCCTCCACCGCGGCCGCATGTTAGGCAGGAGATAATGATGTCGAAGAGGGAGACGATGGCACCGATGATTGCCTGGAGGACGGCGCCGATACCGTTGACAATTGCCATCAGGCAAGCGCCAATCGTGCGAAAGATCGACTCGATCTGTAGGATGAAGTATGTTAACCATCTGAAATTTGAAGACAACGATCAAGGCGTCCACTCCGTGCCCATTCATTGCATCAAGAGCAACAAGGAGCAGAGTGCAAAGCGGAGGAATGGACTTACGCATGATACCACGGCACCCATGTTTACTGACGGGAAGTGAGAGAAGTGCTAATTTGGATTCAAGAGGTGGTATCTGTAGATATGATCGATGCAGTAATGGATGATGTTTGTCGAAGACAGTGCAGCTTGTACGTGGATGATGATGATGATGATGATGATGAGAATTGGGAAGGACCAAGGGTGAGTAAGGTATTTAAGCGCGTCGCTTCGGAAAGAATGGGAAGTGACGACTGGGGCAATTTCAACTCGAAACTTGGAAAGCCTCATCTCTTTATTATTTATCACACCAATCAAAACATTATCAAACTTTAATTATTCCCATCTTGGCTGATCTCATCCAAATTCATCATCTGTTATCCTATGGGAGCGCTTCATGACTGTGGGTCTTGTTGCGCCAAACTCTATCAGTGCTGGAGAACTGACCACGAGACAGCACAAAAGGTTGGAAAGAAGTTCATACGAGCTTCGTGATGCAAGCACAGCCACAGCTTGGCAGGAACTAGCTTCTGAAGGGTAATTGGCTTGATGATCACGCTCGCGCGCCACAGCTAGAGAACTGTGCTAACGCAATTTGAGCAGAATCAGCTTCTTCTGACAGGCGATCCTTGAGGCGATCTTGTGGCTTGTCGCTTCTACGGAGCTCAGACCGCGACTGCAGCGGAAAGCCACGTCCCGGCTGACCTTGGACTTAATCCTTTCACCATAATGAACCTGACGCCGATCAGAATTCGCGGCAAGAAGAGGTCTGCTCAGCCGGCAGCAGCCCCCAGAGGCAAACGACATCTTGGTCTCAATGGGCCCACCCAGAATTTTCCATCAGACCCTTCTCCAAAGACACCCCCACTTGATGCTACTCGTCGAGTCCAAGGCACCTTATTAAGACCTGTTTCCGCCTTGGAACGACTGCCTGTTGAACTCCTCGAAAATATATTTCTGTTGTGTCTGAACATCGCTCTGCCACAAGCTTCGCCCACAATTGGCCAGGCACTTGCTTCCAAGCATGTCAAGAGCCAGCTCGTCTTCCGAGTACTCAGCTCAGCCGATACATTTGGGTATCCGCGTACACTACGCATCTTCGTCTCTACATTGAAAAATCAAGCGGAGTTGCAGTCAGCCATATTGCGGACAAAATGGATGACTTTGCCGTTCCTGCAAAGTCTGATACCGGAATATATTGTCACAACCCTCATACGCGAGCTTTCCCAGCGCTCATTGTCGTGGTTGGGGAAAAAGCCTGTAAGTGGGGAAAGTGGACCCATGATTCATGAGTATCTAAAACTCCCTTGCTTCAATCGCAGAGGAGTTTCTGGTCTCCCAGGTAGTGCGGAAGTCGCATGGCTTGCTAATGATGAAGCCAACGTAATACACCTAAGCATCAGCCTCCACGATGGACTCATCACCCTACGCATCCTTGGTCCCAGCAAAAAAAACAATCGCAAATGGGACACTGAGCTATCCTGCAGCATGTGGAGGATCTTAGGCGCGGCTGAGGGTTGCCAAATACCCGAAAAGCTCCTCCACGGCCCTTGGACCGACGAGAAATGCGAGTTTCTTGAGGTGCTCGTACGGGCTGATGCTGAGGTGGACTGGGTTGGATCTACGAGTGGCGAAGTCGCCGAAAGAGGCTTGCAGGATGCTATACGCGAGCATAATCCTCGAGCCATCAGGGCACTCCTTGCAAGACGGCCAAAGCACCACGATACACAAGCCACCGACAGCTACCCCAGTATTCGACTGTCGCATTTATATACAGATCTTCTCGTCAGGCTTTCCAACCCTGTATTCGCAGAGGACAGGGTATCTTACCAATCGCCAAGGCGAGGTGTGGGACTGGTTCCTAGCCAAAGTCACGTCAGGATGGCCATTATCGATGAAGGCTGTCTGGAGGATGTCGTGGAAGCCCTGACTTCAGGTATTGAGGATGATTTCATAACCAATGATCATGCCATCCAGGAGTGGATCATTCGTTCCGCTAAAGGGAGCTCCGAGGAACAGGAGGCGGCGAAGCGAGCAATGCGCTTCATTGAAAACATGTGACGTTGCATACTTTTTCCAAAATTACGGAGAATACCCATCCCCCGTTAATGTCAAGCTCAAATATTCGAAGCCAGCTTACTCCATTAGAAAACGTGGAACCTTATGTACAGCACAAAGTCTCTTGTTCTAGCCCAGGCTACATACTACTATGAATGTCACTATCGCTCTACTTGAACCATAATCCCATCAAAACCCTAGCCATTCCTACCCATTAAACAACACTTCCTTCCAGCTGACCTCCATCAATTGATTGGCAGAACCTCAGCACCAACACCTGACCATTCATCCCAGCGACTAGTGTAGCCCACGAAACTCAGAGAACATGTAATCAACGGAATGGTGGATGGCAGGTGGGTGAGTGTAGGTAGTGCTCGATGATACATTGTGGTTTTAAGCGGCTGTGTGTCTTTTCTATTATACATGGATTTCTGGAGTATTTGTATGGTATCTAGCGCCCAATCTTTGATTTCAGTAGGAATTGCCTGATTTATTTGTTTCCTACATACAACGCAAGCTTTTAACCGTTTCGCTTGTTCTACACTACCAAGTAATACGGACGACTGCTCCAGCTACGAGGTCACGGGCACATGGGATTGACACTCAAGATGAAGAGCCGAATAAATGCATTGCAATATGTACCGTTTGAATAGCTAGCAATAATTGCTCTTCTATATGCACTGATCCGTCAAGCTTCTGCCAAATACTTCTCCATTGGGGAACACCAGATGCAATCAAATATGAGCATATGCAATCCGCTGTATGGGTATTACAACTAAATGCAATAATGCGTGCCACCGAATTCCAGCCATCAAATGCCAGCTAAGATATGAAAAAAGACGAAAGTAGATAGCAATGCTGGTGTGACGATATGTGCCAAAAATTCAAGAAGCATATTGTTTTCTCTCCTTCTCTGGACGTTGTGGCTATTGATCCTTATAATCGTCCTCGTCGTCGTCATCAGGCTCTTGTGCGTCTGTGAGATCGGACATTGCCACGTCTTCCTCGTCGTTCGTGTCGGTCTCCTGAGTTTCCTCTTTCGGGAGTGCTTTTTTAGTTGTCCTTTGTGCGCGCGCTGTTTTTGCGACTTTGGCGCCCTTTGCTGGTGTTGTAGGCTTCTTGGGAGACTTTTTTGGAGTTGTCTTTCCTGCTTTGCTAGTGCTAGAGGCAGCGCGCTGCTTCTTGGTAATTTTCGATGGGCTGGAATCAAACTCCTCGTCGCTGTCATTTGCTTCTTCTTCTTCGTCGTCGAGATCGGCCTTCTTGCCCTTCTTCGGAGTCCTTTTCGGCGTATCAACGCCTCCCTTCTTCTTGCCCAAGCGCTTCACCAAGTGCTCAAGTGGACAGTTGGCGTCTTTCCAACCAGCGCTGTTCATGCTTGTGATGGCCCGACAGCGTCCACAATTCTTTCCATGCTCCAGGAACAACTGGTGCAGACCATACTTCAGATGGTCTGGGATCATGACCTCGCAATGGCTGAACGTGGTGTTCCGATCAACTTTCTTTTGTCCCGGGGCCCTGGACTCGTCCGGTGGGACCCAACCAAGGTATTGGCATAAGCGGAAGACGTGCGTGTCAACGGCGAAGCACGGACGCTGCATACAAAAGAGGGCAACGCAGGCGGCAGTCTTTACTCCAATGCCTTTGTATTTTGGATAGGTGTCCAGCCACTCTTCTGTAGTCAGGACATGGTAGTAATCTAAGGTAAGAATGTTGAATTTGAGCATTTGGTACTCGGCTTCCTTCTCGTCGGTGAGCTTCACACCTGACTCTTTGGCTTTGGTGAGCGCAGTGCGACGCTCCTCGTTCTCCTCGTACACCATTGCCAACATTTCCTTAATGTGCTTACCTTTCTTTTCTTGCTGACCACCAGTTTTGATGGCTTCAACGACGTCCTTGACGGGGGCCTCATGGACCTTGTTCCAGCTCACACTGCCCTTCCCAACACCCTCTGTCTCGAGACCGAAACGCTTTACCAGACCTTGAAAAGCACTGTTGGAGTTTTTGCCAGAGGTATTGGCGCTGAGCAGTGTACGGATGAGTGCATCCAAGATGGTAGGAACTTCGCCACAGCCAGCGACTTGTTCGGAGGGAGGTGGTATAGTATCTGGCTGGATGAAGCGGTGGTGTTTCTCTTCAGGAAAGCTAGCGATGAGAAGGTCATGTACGGTTTGCGCCTCTTCCGCTGTGGGATGTGCCCAGTCTGGAAAAGGTGTTTGCCCATGCACCAGACCATCCTTATGGACCTTTTTAGCTCGCTTTTTGGGGCTGGGTCCATCTTCGACGACGACTTTGGTCTTTCCGATCACTTTCTTCCCGTCTTCTTCGACTTCCTCCTTCAATTCTTGCTTTGCAGACAGCGCCCCCTCAGGCTCCTCATGAGCTTCCCTTTCTTTCGCCTTGGGCTTCGTTGCAGGTCTCTTTCCCATGTTGTGTGGAAGCATATCATCATCTTCCTCAATCTTAGGAGCAGCATCAACTCTCTTGCGTTTTCGTCCTGTATTGGCAGGCACTGGAGATTGATTCGGAAGTGGTGTTTTCAGCCTGGCATTCTTGGCTGATTCTTTCGCTGCAGAGGAAGCTTTTGAATTTGATACTGGGGTCTTAGGTGCAGCAGCTGTCTTGGGCTTTTCTTTGGAGGCAGGTTTTTGGGATTTGGGCGTGGCTTTCGTTCGAGCAGTAGCTTTTCCATTAGTAGGTGCGGGTGTCGCAGGTGGACTTGAAAGCTGCTGTGGGGTATTTCCAGCATCAGGAGCCATTGAATCTAGCTTCTTTGCCGCCGAGTTGCGGGTTATGCGTGAAGACATTGTCCTTAGGTGATTGCTGGCAAGCCTGGGAATAGTAATGTGTCTCGGGTAGTACAAATGGAAATGCTTTAGATATTGGAGACAAGGAGGCTTTTGGGCAATTGGCCTCAACTGTAGGGACTTCAGTAACAAGGACGTGATTGCAGGAATAGGAAAGGGGATAGACTGCAGATAGGTAAGATATAGAGAAGGAAAATGCACTACACTAGTCCGGACATGGACAAGGTGAGAAGAAAGTGACGTAAACGGTTGATCGTCGGGACGGGCTAAGTATATCTATTCACTGGACATATTTTTGTAGTAATGTGCCAAATTCATGCGGTGTAGTAGTGATGTAGGAGCAATTGAATATGTCACATGTGTATATTCTGACTTGAAGGTACTTGAAATTGTCAGTTGCATCTAGACTAATGCAGGAACAGACCACTAGCGCGGGGTCAAATGTGATCAACTCATCAAGGTAACTTGGTACCTTAACCATAGAAGTATACTAGAAGTATCTTGTGGACTACAGTGTTTTTCCAGTCCAGTCAAGCAGCCACTGAAATCGCGCTCGTGAGCCTATTCTAGAGCCAACGAGTGTTTAGCTGCTGTCCGCACGGAGCTGAAAGGACAAGGCTCACTATGCTCCCAACTCTGCCGTGTTTTCACTCATGACTATTGGTTTTGCTTTCAGATTGTGCATTGTTTGGGCCCCACGGGATCCCTTCATTTGTTGAACAACTCATGATGGACCTCTCAAAATGATTGATCAATCATCATACAAATTGTCATTGCAATAGAGCTACACTTTGACTCGTCTATCCCGCACATATTCACGGAGAAGACTGTCGATTTTGCAACAGATAGCCCCCCTTATGTAGATATCAGCCGTGCCATTCGATATGTCCGAAAGCCATTCAGTCCGGAGAACGCCAGCGTAGCGGCGTCATCATTCCACATCCAGCCGCCCTATGATTCAGTGTAGTCAAAATCGGCCTGATTGTGCAAACCAATATCCATGCGATTCCTTGGCGAACGGTCCTCATGACCAGAGAATTTGCGCTTTCTGTCCTTCGTATGCATCACGCCGTTCCCATTGACTACAGGCATCGAGACGTCAGTCTGTCCTGACGCAGGGACAATCTGTCCGTCTTGAGTGACCTCCACGCCATTCGTAGCCATCTGAATCTCTTCAGCGCCAGCCGACCCGTTGGCAACAGCTTCTCTTGCACTTTCCATCACTTTCATCTTCTTCGTCTCGCCTCGGATTTGCTCGAGATGTTGAAAGTAGCCGGGAGGAACAGGGGTCACGTATTCCCCGTTGAACACACCAACTTCGAATGTTGGGTTTTCTCGAGCTTTGCATGGTGCTACCACAGCGTCTATGCATGCCTTTTTGAGGTCCTCTAGTCTATTGTTGTTTCGCAGTCAGCATTGACGTCAGCAAAAAGATGAAAGGAAATGAAATCTCGACGAAAAGACGTACTCTTGAAATACAACTTTAGCAGCGCCAATGTGCTTCGCAATTTCATCGTCAGTGCGTTTATGAGCAATGAGCTCTGATGGCGAAGCCAAATCTATACCATATATATGTGGATGGCGTATCCGGGGCGCAGCACTGGCAAAGTACACTTTTCGAGCGCCGGCTTCTGTCGCCATGTTTACAATTTCCCGGCTGGTAGTGCCACGGACGATGCTGTCGTCTACAAGGAGAACAGTCTTATTCATGAATTGCTCCTCCATGGCCGTGAGCTTCCTCCTAACCCCCTTTTCACGTGCCTTCTGGCCTGGCATAATGAACTATTCGCCATCCCCAGTCAGTACTGTCCTTTAGAAAGTGGTCAGGAGTCATTAGAAATACTCCGGCCGATGTCTCGAGACTCCCAACAAAGTACGAACGAGGGAATTATGAGTCTGAAAAGGCTTACCGTGCGAAAGACATATCTGTTCTTCACAAAGCCTTGGCAGTAGGGTTTGTTGAGTTCCGCAGCAACACAAGGAGCGCTAGTGTTGCTAGTCTCAGGGATGGGCCTGGAAATCGTATGCATCAGCGTTTATTACTACGATTGGGATGATCAATTCTTACATGACAACATCGATTTCCTCAAGCTGTTGGGGTGTAAGAACATCCCTTATACGATGTCCAAGGAATACTCCCATCAGCTCCCTTGATCTATGGACAGATATGCCATCAATTATGGCATCTGGCCTAGCAAAGTAACAATACTCGAAGATATCTGGGCTGTAGCACTTTTGAGCTTGAACCTGAGCAAAGACCGGGGGAGAGCCTTTAGGGATGATGACAGCTTGCCCGGGTAGTATGTCTTGAATAGAATCCCTCTTGTATCCTAATTGGCGCAGAGCCACTGATTCCGAGGCCATCATGTAGTCCATGCCCTTGCCGCTGGAAGACGGTCGGGATCCTAGCACAAGAGGGCGTATACCGTAAGCGTCCCGGAAACCGATGATACCATAACCTGCAAGCATCGCTGTGCATGCCCAGCCGCCTTCGAGACGTTCGTACATCCTAGACAGAGCTGCAAAAATATCGTCGCAATTGACACGTGCCTTCCCTGTGATCCCCAACTCATTCGCGAAGTGGTTCAACATCAATTCGCTGTCAGAGTCTGCGATTTCGCCGTCAGCATTACCAGTCCCGGATAGGGAGTTTATGAGCTAGCAAAGACTTACCGGTATTGATATGGCGGTGTCCTTCTTCGTCCAAGAAGGCTTTTAGCTCAGGAGCATTGATCAGGTTTCCATTGTGCGCAAAGGAAATGCCGTACGGATAGTTGGCAAAGAAAGGCTGGGCTTCTGCGTTCGCGCTGGTGCCGGCTGTCGGATATCTCAAATGTCCTATACCCATATAGCCAGGAAGGTCTTTTATCCTTGCGCCGTCTCTGAAGACTTTGGATGCAAGGCCGTTCTCCTTGCATTGATGTATTTTCCCTCCATGAGCACATACAGCTAATCCACACGCATCTTGCCCGCGATCTATAACGACTCATATTAGATAAGTCTATATGCAGATTTGAAGTCTTGCCAGCTTACGCTGCAACAAGTACAGAGCTTCATGTATGTCTGCAGCCACGGAGTTGTCTTCAGGTGTAGCATGTATTACTGCAATGATTCCGCACATATTGCAAGAGCTATTAAAGCTGCGAAGCTAATTGACCTGCAAAGACGAATCGTTAGCGTTGTGCAGCACGGATTTCATCGAGATTTTGAAAGCTAAGTCCCAGTATTTGTTCAGAAAATTGGTACTTTCAACAATGCAATTCAGCAGTCTAATATCTTGCAATTGATATTCATCCCAACAATAAGAGGGGTGCGAAGCTGATGTCTGAGGCATGAAAGGAATCGTCTTACCCTCTCGATGATTGCGCCAAGAAGCCAAAAACCTTGGCTTCTGCAAAGACATAGAAGATATGCTGGCGTGGGCCGGGGAAAGAGTAGAGAAAGCCATTATCAAACGTTCAAATTGGCCCGCGGACAAGAGGTTGAAGATTTTTGGCATCACTTTTGGTACGCTAAGGGGGTTAAGCGCGCCAAGCCGGCTTTTCTCCGTCGTCGGCTAAATTTTCCTGGTGCGCCAGCGACGTCAAGTCAGCTCGGCCATGGCCATGACATGGAGCTATCTTATTGCGACAACAATAAAACATACGCTGGTCAGAAGGCTGCAGCCTCTAGATTCGAGACATGGATAACTGGGCAATTTGGATGTCGAAGGGAGCTTTAATAGAGCCATACCTACTCATCAACACCAGCTTTCACAAGATAATGGCAAGGGCAAGGCCTACAATGTTTACAGACAGCGAATGTAGTCGAGCTGTTACGAACTGTATTGCTCTGTTGTTGAACTTGCGAAAGCCAAGATGTTTTTCCTTTGTCTATGAATGAGCTCAATTTCAATAATGTACAAATTCTTCAGTTTGGCCTTCAGCAATATACATAGTATTTTCACGCTCTTGAGAAAAGAGATGCATGCTTCGTAAGGCTCTTTCTCTGCTTTACTTCTTTGGAAATTGCGAGGGGGTAATCTGACATCATCAGCAGCTGTGAAGTGATGTCGAGTAAGACTGCCTTGGCACTAAAGCGAAGTGAATACAAGTGTGCTCTGATGGCTAATACTCACCGACACCTCTCTTTAATACCTGATCAAAGATCAATCAAGGCATCAGGGCTATGCGGAACCCCACGTTTTGATGGTGAAGGCAATAGTTTGCTAGAAAGCTTCAAAGGACCCAAGCTTTTAGGTCAATGCTTTGTTAGAGCGGATGCCTGGGGAGAATGAAGTTAGACGTCTCCATACATAATCGTCTACATTCGTAGCTTTGTGTTTGGTCGCTTGCAGCAGATGAGATTTTTCCCTCTACAACTGCGTCCTGATATTTCTCCGTGTAATCTAGTCACTCTACAGATCGATGAACATCTTGAGGGACCACAAGGCCATTCGGTGGGGCTTCGTCTTTTCTTGGGTGCGTAGTGCACACATAACAGCTCGTCAAAGCTGTTTCAGTCGTCTTGCACCCAAGGTCATCTCCACAAGGTGGTTCTACTGACCATGCTTCCAGGCGCTGAAGCAGTAAAGTGACCTTTGGACGCTTCATCTGGCAGGGTGTGAAATCACAATACCGCCTTCTTGCTCACTTCTTCTCATCACGACGAACTTGCTACGAGAATCTTCACGTTTACCATAATTACTACGATTCATCGCACACACTTCTCGGTAAAAGTTCACTCTGAGAATCCTCAGCACCAGTAACTCCTATAAAGCGACCTTCAGCCAGATTGCGTTGTCATACTTACACTTCGGCATCTACATCGCCTTTACTAGCTTGTATCAATAGAGTAGTGAAACGATGAGGGACATCGTGGTGATTGACGATGAAGACCAGACGCTGGACGCCGAAAAGACAAGTCAGTCCGCTCATCTAGCACTTAGACGCCTACCGCTCATCCATTTCACAAACATAGATGGTGTTCTTGAAAGCCGGCAAAGCCCTCTGAAAGAGGGAAATGAAGTTGTTCGATCGTCTGAATCTACACGCGTGGAACAACCATTGCAAACGGTAACCCCACAGGAGAATTCGACCAAAGAAGAGCAGCCCAAAACCAACGTAGCGGCCTACTTCGCATCCTCGACGTGGCGTTTCCCAGATAGCAAGCTCGACTCGTCCTCAACAACTCAATCGTCCATGAATACCGCTCCTTCAAGCCCTGTAACAATTGATGCTATTGATATAACTTTGTCCATCACCTCGCCCTTAGCATCGACAAGTTGCCAAGGACAGAATGTACAGAAGCAGCCCGTGATCACTGAACTTACAGACGAAGATGATTTTCTTGACGAAGAAGACTTTTCAGCATGGATCGTCGAGCAAGACGAGGATGAGATCAGGAGGCTTTCGATAATCTCTAATGAGTCTCAGAGGACCCCACGAAGAAAAACCTCCAATATTCTCCCCCGGAACCTACCAATCACAGCACCGTTCGATGACCTAGACAATTTCACATTCGATGGAGTCCGTTTAGCTCCCAACACCTTTGTGGAACTACGAGATGGGGAGTTTGAGAAAGATTTCATGAAGGTAGTTCACATCATCAAGGATAGTAGAACTTCGGAGGTCACTCTCAGAGGCCACATTTTTCGGAGGACCCGATTCATGAATGATATGTTGGAAAAAAAGCTCAATGAAGTCTGCTGGATCATTCACGTAGATGATGATGACCCAAGGGATCCCATTGTTCAGGGAATGGAGACTATTCCAGTCACAGATGTCGGAAAGCGAAGACGTATTCGCCTCACTAACCAGCCATTTCCAGCACTGAGCTTCCGCGGTGATGCAAGCAACCCCAAGCAAGATGTGATCGAGAGCGATGATGTTCTTGTCTGCCGGTTCAAATACCTCTGTTTCTATTCCACAGCCAAAGCACGGATCGGAAACACGTGGTGTGAGAAAGGCTTTCACAGGCTCAGGCAAGATGAATGCGACAGATGGTTGGACAACAATGTGCTAGATAGAGAGCTTCGAAAGACATGGCGTGGAGATACTATTCCAGGAGGCGCCAGAGCGGGCTGGTTGGCGGGAGAGAAAGAATTCTTACGCCAGGAAAATAGATCACACGAGGGACTGAAAGGCAGCCACTCATTGAAGTCAGCTTTCGGTCCCGACTTTCCCCAAGGTGATCCTATGGATCGAGGAAGCGTAGGCCGTGTCCTGGGAGTTGATGACCTTGGCGGAGACTTGCTTTCTCGCCAGCTTGAATCCAAAGTCGATGTTGAGCAGCCTGCGGCCATTGCAATTGATGACGGAGAGACCAGTATCGAAAGCATTGAAGCGTCTCCACTACTAATTGACACAGAAGAAATAGACCGCGTACACAAGAAAAGTCGATTTCCTTCCACAGTCTTCACCGGATATCCCTCTGACTCTAGTGACTACGAGTCAGATGACGCTACGTCGATCTTCGCCCTGGGTCGAGGCGTAGTACCTGCAAATTCGACCGTCTCAAATCGGCCGAGGCGCAAGTCCTCACGAACCATTGAGATAGATGCACGGGTGAAAACATCGTCCCGCTCAGGGATCTACCAGGAGAATTACAAGGCCAAGATAACGTCTTCATATAAACCCTCTGGTTACAAGCATTCGCCATTGTCTCTGATCAAGCGATCAGCTGAAACATCCATTGGATCATCAGAACGGCCAGCGAAAAGGCTGCACTTGGATCCACAAACCCATTTGGAACGTCGAGACCGTCTCGAGCATGATGGAGCCCCCAGTATCAAACATCGTCACAGCACAAACAATGCTATCACTCAAGATAAACGTCAATTTGGTGGCGAAAGTCGAAATGAAGGCTCTCTGGTGGTAGATCTAGATAACATCGTGGATACAAACGCTCTCGCAAGGAAACGAGCCTACAAAACTGACCTGTCTGGGCTCCTTGCGCCAGAATCACTCATCAAGCACAACTCAATGCGCTCAATGGCTCATTCACGGTCACCAGCAACTATCGCAGACAATTCCACGGCGTTTTCCAGTCAAGGTCCCAGGCGCAATGAGGACGAGGACACCGTAATTGACCTCACAAAGCCGCGACCGAGACAGTATTTCAATGATATTGAGTATCCTGATCCAAGTCACCCCTTTCATCGTTATGATCCTGAATCGTCCGGGCGTCAACAGACACCATCTTCGAATCACTCCAACGCATCTCCATCTTCGCATATGTTACTTCGCACCGCAGTCAGTAAGGAGAATTCTCCGTTTCTAAGATCCAGCCCCGCTAAAGTCTACCTCAACTCCCAACGAAGATCTCCAGGCTTTCTCAGCATGAGCACTGCCGATGCCTCACCACGTATTGCTCGTTCAAAATCACCAGCAATGATTGAAAAGTCGCTCCTTCATCCATCCAGAACAAACGTTCCGACCCATATCAAGTCTGAACGTGCGACCCCCGCAAGATCCAAAGAACGCCGATACACTTTTGGCGACTGTTTTTGCGGCGCTGGAGGAATGTCTCGTGGTGCCATCAAGGCAGGATTGCGCATAGAATGGGGTTTCGATTTCAATTTGCCAGCTTGTCAAACGTACGCTCTCAACTTCTTCGGCACCCCAATCTACAATGTATGGGCGAACGAGTTTGCCGATGGCGCAGGAGATCGGAAAGTCGATATCTGCCATATGTCACCGCCATGCCAATTCTTCTCTGATGCACATACTATTATGGGCAAAGACGATGAGATGAATACTGCGTCGTTGTTTGCTATATTCAATCTGCTGGTAAAAGCAAGGCCGAGGATTGTTACTTTGGAGCAGACTTCTGGACTTATTCGACGTCATCCAATATTTTTTAACGCAGTGATCAACATGTTTACTACGAAAGGATTCAGTGTGAGATGGAGGGTGATGAACTGCGCAGACTTTGGACTTCCGCAACGTCGAATGAGACTCTTTATCATCGCATCTTGGTAAGCTGCCCTCCATTTTCGTCACAATATGGGCTTTAAGCCATCAAACTTCCTCAATATACGGCATACTACCCTTAAAAGTTGTCAAATCCCACTTGACCGTCCCATCCTTCGCTCTCATACCTGACCACTTTACTAACTCCCACTCCAGCCCCGGCGAAACC